>JAVJIF010006717.1:0-214318 GCA_038442645.1 Agave tequilana | reverse complement strand
ACAGTGGTATCAGAGTCTAGGTTCACACCTGGTGTGGGTAACCACCTGGGTCAATACTCTGCTCTTACCAACAGTACAATCAGGTTCAGATTAACTTATCTGTATCTGAATTTGGGGATTCCAGCGACGAGTACAAGAATACCATGTCATTGACAATTCATTCCTTGACTCTTTTGTATTCCTTACGTACCGTTTTGTTGGCCCAAAGGCCTTCCTCTCTAGTTTTTATGATGATTAACTCATGTAGCTATGTTTACTAATAATCTTGTGATTTTAGTTTCAGATCTTTAATCAAGATATTAGTTGGTGATTACTTCAAAACAAAAGTTTAGAAGCTTTTCATGGTAAATCCAGGGCCCAAGCATCATACCTTGCCTAGCTCATGGATCACGGCGTTTGTGGACCGAGTCGACTTGAAGATGAAGATCGTCAAGAAGACTTAGGTATCATAGTGTTTAGTGTGTTTTAGATCCATTTGTAAAGCTTAGTATAGTTGATATGCTCAAGTGCACAATACACACACTTTTTATGTTTTGGATTTGGTTTTCATGAATAGTTGATCAAAACTAGTTTACATGGTTTTTTATGTATATTAGATGTGTTCATATACATATATACTTCATATCTTAAACAAACTTATTTGATATGTCTATTCATGAGTTTTTAGGAAAATCAGATTTCCTATTGAAAATTAAGTTTGATAAAAATACAAGTTTTTGGTTTTTGTAAAAATGATAAGACACAAAATAGTTCATATTGATTGATATTTGAGCTAAACTTTTTATCATATGTTTATATATCAATGCAAATGATAAAACTATTTTTTGGGTATTTTTTACAAGACTTAAAAGAATTTTTAAAGATTTTTTAATAATTGTTTCTGACCCAGTCTGTGCTAACAGGCCAGCGGTCGACCGCACCATGGGCCGGTCGACTCAGGCGGTCGACCGACGTGCACAAACTTGTGCACGTCTGCAGACACAGGCCCGGTCGGCCGGGCGTCAACCGGAACTGAGAGCAGAGCTCTCTGTTTATTTCGGTCGACCGAGCGGTCGACCGGGTTTGCCTAACGGTCATAAATATGACCGTTGGCGATCGACCGGGCGGCGACCGCCAAGCCTGTTGTTGACACTTAAAAAGACAAGATTCTTATTGGTCTAAACAATGTCTAAACTTGTTGACATTTACAAAAGACAAGTGACAGACGAGCTGAAGACCAGTTTTTCACCCATCTCAATGTCTAAACTTGTTGACATTTACAAAGACAAGTGACAGACGAGCTGAAGACCAGTTTTTCACCCATCTCCGAGGGACAAGAAAGCAACTTGGACTCCACTGATCCAGCAAGCAGACAGTGAACCCGGATTGTTTCTAAACAGACCTCAGCAGGTCTAAGGTGCTAACACTTACATCGCATGAGCCCAAAGGGATAGCCTCGCTTGAGAGGCTAATATCGCTCAACTTCGCCACAGAGGACTTTCCAGCTCCGCCAAAGGGTTTCTTTCGGACTTTCGCCAAAAGCTGCCTCTAGCCCCGCTACGAGCTCAATGCGGACAGCGCCGCTATGAATCTGCTATGGTCAACCTTTGACCAATCAAATCTCCGAATGAGATCGGATCCAATCAGATCAAATCCAATTAAGATCACATCAGAGATCAAATTTGGCAGTTGATTGCCGCAATCTCTTGACTCTTCTAAAAACGAGTAAGAAGATCAGGGGAAATCCTCCAACGATATGGAAAGGATCAAAACAGATCGAGAAGATCCACCGACCTGCCAATTCTAGCTTCGCAGAAGCTGATCCTAGCCTCGCAGCAAGGCTACTTTCCAGATTTAAACAGATTTGATTCAATCTGTTTCCATATCTTCAAGGGACGATTATACTCTTGCTCTCCCTATAAATAGCCCGCCAGGGGTACAAGAGAGAGAATCGATCGACAACGCACGCATAACAGAGCGATCGCAAGAGAGAAGACTCCACAAGCAGAGACTTCTTCACAAAGCACCGTGCGCTCTCGAATTCAGAGACCTTTTAGAGAATTGCTTTCTCTAACCAGGGTGTTGATACCCTAACATCGTCCTTCCTCTCAGGAATCTCCGAACCAGGCGAGAAAGAATTCCTAATTGAAGGCGATTTTGAGAAGCAGCAAGAGGGTTCTACCACCCTTCTGTTCTCTGATTCGCCGAACCAGGCGAGAAGGGAATCTCATCGCTCGCATCGTCAAAGGGACAAATGTGGTCGCGCTGACCAGACTCCTATCGGCACACTTCTCCAGAATCTCTGAGGAGATCTACTTGTAATCTTTTTAAGAATACTTGTAATTTAGCTCCTCAACTCTTTTTTTTTTGTAAGTTTTCCCCTTTGCAAATATAATGGAAAACAAGATGGCGACTCCGCTGGGGAAGAAATTCTCCACTGCCGAGAATCAGGTGTCGCAATGCGACGAACAGACCTTCGGTCTAATTCTGAATTCAGAATTGTCGGTGCAGCCAGAGCTTCTCTGGCTAAATCTTCAAGGAAAGTCTCTGCGGAGACTGAAGAGTTCTCTACGAACCTACTGCGGTTATTTGGCGCAACAAGGAAGCACGTCCGCAGTCTGATTCCTTTACTTGTGAGAACTTGGTGGTTCAGTTCGATCAAGCAAAATTTGAAGAAGTCCTCTCTGGGGTGGCCCAATGCTTCGAGCACGGAAGCATAGGAAGGTTTCCACGACCAAGGTTTCAAATCAGAAACCGGAAGCAGAATTCTGCCAACACCCCTCAGCCTCGTGTGTGGCTAATCAGGTTCCTTGCGAACCTAAGTCTCCTCTGCCAAGGCGGATATGGAAGCCTAAACAGAAGTCTCCGACCGAAGCTTCAGGCGTAGCTACGCCTAAACCGCGCTTCTCTCGCGAAGAAAAAGGTAAGATGCCTGTCTGCTCCAATCATAAAATCAGACGGCAATCATACCGTCACCCAATTCAAGAGCAGCAACGCCTCGCGCCGGCCTCGTTCTTATGAGCGAAGCTATTGTACCACAGCGTACGCGCAGGGTTCGTGACCGCGAAGCTAGAACCGAAGCACTATTCAGTGCTAATCCCATCTGCAGGGATAAAAGAAGCGGACATCGTCCCATGTGCGATCCAAAAGAGCCTTTGCGCTCGATTTGCAGGGACCCAACCGGGTCTGATTTGAGGAAATTGTTGACGGATAGACAAACCTCTTCCCCTGTTATCACAAGTGGGATGTCAGCTGGTGACACTCCCTCTCGGTCCATTGCCGGCTGGGATCAATCCCCGCCACCTCCAAGACGACGGTCAGTTTTTTGATCGACTATCGGTACAAGCCCCGATGAAGCATCGCAAAGGAGTATCTTGCGAGATCTCCCCTCCGCATCCGTCAACATGACGGAAGAGGACGAGAGTCCCCAGATCCAGATTATAGCCCAGGCTTAGGCGAAGTCTTGGTGCATGAAGAAGGTGTTTTCCGGAACACCAGATCCAGGGTGGCGATACCCTACACTTATGAACAGCCTTCTTCCTCGACGGCCCTAGCCTCGTCACAGCCCAGGAGATCACTCCAATCATCGGACGAAGAAGATGAAGATAGCGTGTATGCTTCTTCGGCCACAGTCAGTTCAGTACGAACAGACAGGGCATCAGTCAACATGGCTGATAATGCTAACGACGATCTTCGTCGACGTTTGGAAGCTCAGGAGCAAACTTCCAAGACTCAGCGAGGCCCTGGACAACATTCAACAGATGCTCGCACAACTCCTCAGTGACCGGAACAACAATGATGCCGGGAGCAATCACGATGAGGAGGAACACTTCAGCAATGAGCACCAAAGCCGGAGAAATCCAAGGAGGGTTCTTCCTTAGACGCCGAATCCTTAAGGGCCTCCAAGCTCAGATCGCATCCCTAGCTCAGAGGGATGAATTAAGAAGGTAGGGGCAGTCCTCCTTATCTTCTGGAGTGGGATTCGGTGCCATATCCACCGAAGTTCAAACCGCCAACGCTGCATACCTATGATGGAAAGAGCTCGCCAAATCAGCACTCTACTATTTCCGGTCTCAGACTGGTAATGTTAACGATGACGCCATAATGGCTAGGCTTTTCATTGGCACCTTAAAGGGGGTGGCATTTGACTGGTTCCGAAGTCTTCCCCCGGGTTCTATTAACTCTTGGATCGACCTGGAAACTCGGTTCCTCTCTCGTTTCTATGAGGACGATACCGAAGTAACCATGGACAAGCTCCTCTCCACTGTGCAGAGGAAGGGCGAATCTGTCCGTGACTACATTGAACGGTTCAGAACTTATCCTTGATGTCCCAGCAGGGATGCCATTACCCATGCTCTTACAGACATGCAGACACAACTTCTTAGACCAAGTGGAAGTTCGCATGGGGGCAGTCAAAGCCCATACTTGGAAGGAATTGGTCGAACAGGCAGAGATAGCCGCGAAGTCGGCTAAAAGTTCGAACCATCCGCCCCTAGAGGCAAGTGGGGGATGAACAACAAAGTGTTGGCCCAATGGCCTTCCACTCTAGTTTTGATGATGATCAACTCATGTAGTTATGTTTACTAATATTCTTGTGTTTCTAAGTTTCAGATCATTAACAGGATATTAGGTTGGTGATTAGCTTCAACAAGATGATTAGAAGCTATTCATGATGATTCCGGTGCCAAAGCTTAAAGATCATACCTTTGCACTTGGAGAATCACGGAGTTTGGACCGACTCTACTTGAAGATGGAAGATCGACAAGAAGACTTAGGTATCTAGTTTAGAGTTTGTGTTTTAGATCCATATTTGTAAAGCTTAGTTTAGTTGATATGCTCAAGTGCACAAAACACACACGTTTTATGATTTGATATTTGGTTTTTATGAATAGTTGATCAAAACAAGTTTACATATGTTATATGTATAGTAGATGTTTTCTATTATACATACATGCTTTAACTTGTAAACAAACTTATTTTGATATCCCTATTCATGTTTTGAAAAAATCAAGTTTGATAAAAATACAAGTTTTGTTTTTGATAAAATTTGCAAGACTCAAAAATGAATTGATATGTTGATATATTGTCTTGAAATTTTTATCACATGTTTATTTTCAACATAAAATGATAAAACAAGTTTTATGGGAATTTTCAGAAATGATAAAGGTTTTTATAAAATATTTTTTCAAAATTTTCTGACCTTGTTTTGTGCTGACAGGCTGGTCGGTCGACCGTGACGGTCGACCGCACCAAAGGCCGGTCGACCGTTGCGGTCGACCGACGTGCACAGACGTGCACTCTGTTAGGCACAGACACGGTCGACCGGGACGGTCGACCGAGTTGAGAGCTCTGCTCTCGGGTTTTATCGGTCGACCGGGCCGGTCGACCGCAGTTGCCCAACGGTCATAATTCTGACCGTTGGCGGTCGACCGGGCCGGTCGACCGGCAGTCTGTCAGACTGCCAACTCAGCCTAACGGCTAGTTTTGTATAGGGGCTATATAAACCTCATCCTTTGGGGATTTTAGCCAAGTTTTTTTAAGAGAAAAAATATTAGTTTTCTGAAGTGTTTAAAAGAGTTTTCAAAAGAGTTTTAAGTGCAAAAACTTCTCATCTTTATTGTTTTAGGGTTTTTGGAAAATCAAAGAAAAAATAGGTTTTTGAGATTTTTGCTTAGATCTTCATTCTATCATATTGCAAGTATTTTCTAAAGATTTTTCTTTGTTGCTTGTTTCCAAAAACACTTGTTTTCCACACACTTGAGCTATCTTCTATCCTAAACTATTAGGATCTTGTTTTTGTGGAAAAAAATAAGAGAAAAAGAAAGAGAAGTGTTTGAGGTGTTTTGTTGTAAACCTCATTGTTGTAAACACCCTTATATTTGTGAATCCCTCTTCGGTAGAGGTGATCGGGTGATTGTGTTGTGGATCCCTCTTAGGTAGAGGTGGATTTGGTTGTGAGCCTCTTCGGTAGAGGTGTGTGGATTGGTTGTTGTATTGGCTACGGGCCTAACCCCTCGTTGTGAGGAGGTTGTTGTTGAGAGAGGAGTTTGGTACTCCTAGAGTTGTAAGAAATCCTCTTTGGTAGAGGTTCCCTCGGTGGGAGTTGAGTTAGTGGAAATCCTACACGGTGGTGTAGGCGGGGATGTAGAGCAAGGTGCTCGAACCTCGAAACAAATCTTTGTGTTTGCGTATTGATCCATTGTCTCTCTAACTCTCTCTCATTTATATTGTGCAAAGCATCATACTTCATATCATCATATCATATTTGCTTGTGTTGGCATAACTCATATTGCCATATCATATTGCTTGTGTTGCTTGCATTATTTCATATTGCTATATCCTTTATTGCTTGGCTTGATTGTGTGTGCACATTGCTTGGATTGCTTGTGTGTGTGTGCCTAACTTATCTCATCCAACAAGAGCTTCACATAGCACCTCAACCCATTTCAAGGGGAATCAAGGGAGTTAGTCCAGAGCCTCGCAAGGGGAATTCGGCTACACTTGTTGTATTGTATTAGTTTGTGCATAATTTGCATTAGCTTCCGCATTTAGCGCACTTAGTTTGCATTAAGTTTCTAGATTAGCACTTACACCTATTCACCCCCCCCCCTCTAGGTGTTTTTCAATTGGTATCAGAGCTAGTGCTCCTGATACTTAGGCTTAACATCCTAGGAGTGATCCATTTGCTTGCTAATCTCATTTGCATTTGTTTGTTTGCACATTCATAGTTTACCATGGACTTCATGACCCCTCCTAGCTTTGATCCTTCCAACATTGATGTTTGGAAGTATAGGATGTCCATATACCTAAAGACCCTAGGTTTGCATGTTTTCCTTGCGGCCACCAAGAGATGTTATCTTGGTGATTGCAATCATATAGGGGCTAATGCATAAGCCCTAGAGGCTATTAGAAGCACTTTGCCTAAAGAATATCTTTTATGTGTTTCTAACTTTGATTCCGCTTTGTAGTGTGGAACAAATTGACAACCACCACCACCTCAACTTCAATTGCCAATCCAAGAAGAGGAATCTAGCGGAGAATCTGAGCCACAACAATGCTATATGTCCAAGGGAATGACTCCCTTGAGGTACACTCGGAAACTCCATTAGATATGTGATGATGCTAGTTCTTCAAATGATCATATTGATGCCCATGCTTTGAATGAAGAACTTTCCATTATTTGTGAAAAACTATTGAAAAATATAAGATTTTGAAAAGAAAGTCTAGAAATTGAAAAAGAAAATAAGTGTTTGCATTCTAGACTTGATTGTGTTTTGCAAGAAAAGGTTGAGGTCCATAATGAGAGGGATTCATTAAAATCTCAACTTGATCTTGCACTTAAAGAAAATAACTTTTTGAAAAATAAAATGATTGCCATGTTCTTTTGAAGAAAAATGAAAACTTGTCTTCAAAGTTGATTTTGTTTTAAAAGAAAATGATTCTTTGAAAATTAAGATTGCTTCAATTTCTAAAGATTTGGATGCATGTTTAAGAAAATATTGTTTTGCAAAATAAAATGGATGCACATGTTTGCCATGCTAGTGTAGCCTCTTCATCTAGACTACCAAATGCATGTACCTCTTCTTCTAGGATTAATGATGATATTTGTATGCTAAAGAAGAGAGTAGATTGTTTGGGCTCCACTATGAGCCAATGTGCTAAGAACCATACACGCTTGGAATCCTTGGTTCGAAAGAATAAGTTCCATCTTTTATGCATGCACACCCATCACGGCATACACATGCTTCACACGGACACCATCAACACAAGTATGCTCATGTGTACACATGTACACATTGTGGCCGAAAAGGCCATCTTGCTAAATTTTGCTATGATCGTTTACATGTTGAAAATTAGCAAAGAACTTTGTTTGGTTAGAGAAGGGACTAACCCCCATGGACCCAAAAGAGTATGGGTACCAAAGACCACCCCTCCTATTTTTGATGTAGGTGTGGGCTCTCACATGACGTGAGAGTGATGACACTTGGAGTGGATGCGTTCCGGACTTCATGGAAATCAAATTGGATGCATCACTTTCAAGGGAAGATTTGGTGGAGATGACCACCATGTTTTGGAGACAAGGAGAGTTGCTTCTTCGGTTTTGGTAACAATCATTTACTTCCCATTTATTGTTTACATGCTTTCCATGTTTTAATGTTACTAGCATGTTTTTGATGTCTATGGATTAGTATGTTCATTCCATGTTATTAGATCCTTGACATACATGTATAGTATTTGAGACACATATGCTTATATGAACCCATATTTAGTGTTCTCACTTTTGTTAAGCTATAATGTACATCATGAATCTAATACATGTAAATTTACATAGTAATCATGTTTTAGTTTTATCATGATGACTTTTATATTTGTTTTGATGCTTCATTTTTGAATATGTTTTAGATGTTTGTTTTCATTAAGACTAGTTTATACTTGTACATAGAGTGGGCTACAAATAAATCTATATATGTTGAGCTTGATTGCTTATTTGAACCCATTAATGTGCTAGTATAGTCTAGTTTTGATGATTCATACATTTCAAACTTGTATTCCATTTTTGGATTTGTTTTATGATTGTGTGTTTCACTCATGTATATGTTTGTATTGCCAAACTTTAAGATATACATGTATACCCCTTGAGTCATTTGCCTTTCATGCAAATCTATATTTGGACTCAATTGTGTTTAGGGATATGTATGTATACTTCATGTTTGACAAATCATACATATACCTTGAAAAGAATTGGTATCAAATTGTTTTAATGAAAAGCTAAATTTTCATACTTTTCATGTTTTTCATGTTTCATGTATTTATGTTTAACTTCATGTATATGTCTATCTAGTTCAAACTAATCTTATACATATACATCTTTTTGAGCCACGTGCCTTCATGAATATACATTTAGTGGACTCGTTGAGTTTTGGATATGTATGTATATTTTAGCTTGTATTAGACATACATATGCCTTGAAGATTAAATAAGGAGTTTTATAGATTTTTTCATGTTTTGATGGAATTATGTTTTAAGGAATATTGAGCTTAATGAAATATTTTTTTCATAATTATGACCTCCATATTATTTGTACACTCATATCTATTGCTCATGTTTCGTTTCTCATGAGTTATGCTTATTGGTTAGAGTGATGATTATCATGTGATTTTCAATTTTGTTTTATTCCTTGCTTGAAGGATTTCGTGCTAGTTAACAAGTTTTCCATTTAACTAGTTGCGGTGTTCTTCATTTTGGTAGTGATTTTCAAACAAAACTACATTTTCAATCTATCTTTGAAACCCCTACCTTCCAAGGGCGGTAGGATGGGAGATCATGTTCATGTATGTCCTAAATTGAAAATCTTTAAACTTGAATTATGATTGGGTGGTAGAGAATATGATGTATACACTTGAACTTATTGTTATGTCAATTGGTATCATTGAACTCTTTCAATTGTATCATTTTGATCTTCTGGTATCTCATATATGTTTTGTATATATGTATGCTTTAAATTCCAAGTATATCAATTTCTATTGGTATCTATTGTTCATACATATATATGTTGTGTTTATGCTAGTGCTTGAGTTTCAATTTTGTTTTAATTGATTACTTTTAAATTGTTATCAAACTATGCATATTTTAGTTTGTATTTCATAAAGGGGGAGAAAATTTGATTTGTATTTCAATTGGTATTTGTACTCCCACACTTTATGATTAAAAGTTGTTATTTTAAACATATGATATCAACATCAAATTATATGTTTTTAAAATGAACAATTCTTACAATTGGTATCAATGTTTCTATGTAAAATCTTTTCAATTGGTAAAATATTTACAATTGGTATCATATTTAAGAAATTCAAAATTTGTTTTGGATTCAAGACTTATGTTTAATTACAATTGGTATTTCCAAAATTTTGTTTAAAGAAATATTCAAAGTTTTGATTTGTATTTCCTATATGCAAGGAGAGCTTAACATCTCTCTTACATATAGATTCATGTTGAGTATATTATAAATTGAGGAGCTTGACACTCTCTTTATATGATATACGTGTGTAGGGGGAGCTTCACATCTCCTCTTATGCATTACATAATATGTGTTATGTGAATTGGGCTTGTCATCCTTTCTTCATGTAATGCATATGTGTAGGGAAGCTAACTTAGCGTCTTCCTCTTCATGAATGTATATAGCATATAACATAATTGATCCTTGTTTATTGGTATCAAGATGCTTCATGACATATTTTTAATTGATATCATTTGTAGTCACCCCTTATTGACTTTGTTTTTGTTTTAGAACAAAGGGGGAGAACATTGTTTGCATGTTTTTGATTGACAAAAAGGGGGAAGATTTTTACCCCTCATTTTATCTATGGTTTTGATTGTTTACCCCTTTGTTGATGATTGACAAAAAGGGGGAATTATTTGAGAACTTAACATGCATATATAAAACTCAAATTACTTCTATGCATGATTGGTACATGTTTTTTTTTATATGCAAGCTTATGTTTTATATGCATGCTTATGTTTATGCATATATTATGTTTTAATCTCAAGAATCTCAAGAATTTTAAGTTAATTGATTTATAGTTTGCTTTGTAATTGGTATCTAGAGCTTATTTTGTTTTGAATATTCCATTTGATATCTAGAACCATTTATTGTTTTATGCATACGCATGTTTCATGTTTAACATTCATTGCATATATTTATTGTTTATCCCTATGCATGAGTTAAGGGGGAGCTTCCTTAAGCTTATCTTTAATCCATGCATATATAACTCCATGAGTTTTGTCATCATCAAAAAGGGGGAGATTGTTGGCCCAATGGCCTTCCACTCTAGTTTTGATGATGATCAACTCATGTAGTTATGTTTACTAATATTCTTGTGTTTCTAAGTTTCAGATCATTAACAGGATATTAGGTTGGTGATTAGCTTCAACAGATGATTAGAAGCTATTCATGATGATTCCGGTGCCAAAGCTTAAAGATCATACCTTTGCACTTGAGAATCACGGAGTTTGGACCGAGTCTACTTGAAGATGGAAGATCGACAAGAAGACTTAGGTATCTAGTTTAGAGTTTGTGTTTTAGATCCATATTTGTAGAGCTTAGTTTAGTTGATATGCTCAAGTGCACAAACACACACGTTTTATGATTTGATATTTGTTTTTATGAATAGTTGATCAAAACAAGTTACATATGTTATATGTATAGTAGATGTTTTTCTATTTATACATACATGCTTTAACTTGGTAACAAACTTATTTTGATATCCCTATTCATGTTTTGAAAAAAATCAAGTTTGATAAAAATACAAGTTTTGTTTTTGATAAAATTTGCAAGACTCAAAAATGAATTGATATTTTGATATATTGTCTTGAAATTTTTATCACATGTTTATGTTTCAACATAAAATGATAAAACAAGTTTTAATAAAATTTTCAGAAATGTATAAAGGTTTTTTATAATATTTTTCCAAATTTTCTGACCTTGTTTTGTGCTGACAGGCTGGTCGGTCGACCGTGACGGTCGACCGCACCAAAGGCCGGTCGACCGTTGCGGTCGACCGACGTGCACAGACGTGCACGTCTGTTAGGCACAGACACGGTCGACCGGACGGTCGACCGAGTTGAGAGCTCTGCTCTCGGGTTTTATCGGTCGACCGGGCCGGTCGACCGCAGTTGCCCAACGGTCATATTCTGACCGTTGGCGGTCGACCGGGCCGGTCGACCGGCAGTCTGTCAGACTGCCAACTCAGCCTAACGGCTAGTTTTGTATAGGGGCTATATAAACCCCATCTCTTTGGGGATTTTAGCCAAGTTTTTTAAGAGAAAAAATACTAGTTTTCTGAAGTGTCTAAAAGAGTTTTCAAAAGAGTTTTTAAGTGCAAAAACTTCTCATCTTTATTGTTTTAAGGTTTTTGAAAATCAAGAAAAATAGGTTTTTGGGATTTTTTGCTTTGATCTTCAATTCTATCATATTGCAAGTATTTTTCTAAGATTTTTCTTTGTTGCTTGTTTCCAAAAACACTTATTTTCCACACTTGAGCTATCTTCTATCCTAACTATTAGGATCTTGTTTTTGTGGAAAAAGATAAGAGAAAAAGAAAGAGAAGTGTTTGAGGTTGTTTGTTGTAAACCTCATTGTTGTAAACACCCTTATATTTGTGAATCTCTCTTCGGTAGAGGTGATCGGGTGATTGTGTTGTGGATCCCTCTTAGGTAGAGGTGGAGTTTAGTTGTGAGCCTCTTCGGTAGAGGTGTGTTGATTGGTTGTTGTATTGGCTACGGGCCTAACCCCTCGTTGTGAGGAGGTTGTTGTTGAGAGAGGAGTTTGGTACTCCTAGAGTTGTAAGAATCCTCTTTGGTAGAGGTTCCCTCGGTGGGAGTTGAGTTAGTGAAATCCTACACGGTGGTATAGGCGGGGATGTAGAGCAAGGTGCTCGAACCTCGAAACAAATCTTTGTGTTTGCGTATTGATCCATTGTCTCTCTAACTCTCTCTCATTTATTTGTGCAAAGCATCATACTTCATATCATCATATCATATTTGCTTGTGTTGAGCATAACTCATATTGCCATATCATATTGCTTGTGTTGCCTTGCATTATTCATATTGCTATATCCTTTATTGCTTGGCTTGATTGTGTGTGCACATTGCTTATTGCTTGTGTGTGTGTGCCTAACTTATACTCATCCAACAAGAGCTTCACATAGCACCTCAACCCCATTTCAAGGGGAATCAAGGGAGTTAGTCCAGAGCCTCGCAAGGGGAATTCGGCTACACTTGTTGTTTGTATTAGTTTGTGCATAATTTGCAGCTTAGCTTCCGCATTTAGCGCACTTAGTTTGCATTAAGTTTCTAGATTAGCACTTACACCTATTCGCCCCCCCTCTAGGTGTTTTTCACAAAGGGCGTAGCGACCTACCGCAATCTTCTCAAGCTAAAGGCAAAGAGACTATGTCTGTGGTTATCCGGAGATGTGCAGTCGAAGGCCAAGAAGAGCGGCTTCAACAATCAGAGCCTAAGTTCCGTCCAAAGCAGTACTCCTTCAAAGACGATCAGGTGGTCACGATATTCCATCTGCTCCACAAAGGGAACAAAATAAAACTGCCAGATGCTCGGCGTCCCAATGCGATAGGCGCACAAACGACCCTAAATACTGCCTCTACCACAGGATGATTCACCATCCTACTGACAAGTGTTATGTCCTCAAGGACAAAATACAAGCCCTGGTCGATGCCGGGGTTCTGACGTTGAAGACGGAGCAGAAGAAAGTCACTGCCAATATGTAACTCTTGAGTTCGGCAAAACTCAGAAGGTCACAGTTCCTGACGGGACTTATTCCGTCCCTGCGCCACGGTTGGAAGTCAAGCATCTTCCAGCTACAGCTCAAAACAATAAGGGTCTTGTTCCCTTAACATTGGAGACAGGAGAAGTCATGTGGGTACACCCGGACCTCGTCCAAGACGTACAGCGGGATCCAAGCATCCCAACTCAAGGGCAAGTCTTGCAATGTCATCTCCATCCTGCCAGACGACGGCAATCTTACATCGGCTTCCCTCAGTGATTCCGAAGGAGAAAAGCATGCTTGCGCAGCGCAAGCCGACGCGCCTCAACAGACGGCACCCGATCCGGAAAATCATACTTGAGGCAGTATGAAAGTCTACTGACGAGACACAACAGGAAACGACGTCAGTACAAATACCAGCATCCACTCCAACCCCAGAAAAGGAAAAAGAGAGGCCTAAGGAGGTGCGATTCGACCACGTGTTGAAGAAACCACCAGGCCAAGGTTTTGATACGCCCTTTCGGTTTGACATATTGGCTCAGCTGGCCATATCCCAGCTCGTATCACTATACACGAGCTCCTTCGCCTCTCGAAAGAAATAGAGAAGCACTCAGGGAGGCGCTAGCCAATTCAGAATCCTTTCTGACATGCATGCCAGAAATCCCTAACGATGTCGCTCAGTCTTCTTGCCCTGAATGCCATCATGTGCAATCAAAGGTACCTGCTATTACCTTCACAGCAGAGGATATGTTGGCAAATGTTCTTCGATGGAGCATCGCGAATAGGTCCTAAAGGCAAGATTATTACCGAGTGGGGGTTGTGTTTATCTCCCCACAGAATCATATCCTACCCAGAGCATTTTCTTTGACAGAATCATGCTCCAACAATGTAGCAGAATATAATGCTCTGCTCATCGGTCTTCAACTCGCCCATGGAATGGGGGTAACGCTACCTCGAAGCTTATGGCGATTCAAACTGATCATCAATCAGTCAAAGGCGAATACGAAGTCCGCCATGAGGACTTGGTGCCTTTATTACCATACAGCCATCGAATTGCTAACCTATTTGAAGGTTTCTACATCGGGTATTTGTCCCGATCTCAGAATACCAAGGCGGACGCTCTCGCTGCATTAGCGACGACGCTAGCCTTGCCAGCCGACACCGAGTATCACCTCACAGTCGCAATTCGACATCTTGTATGCTCCAAGCACATACTAAGAACTCGAGAAGTCTATAATGTCTCCACGATCTTGAACCAAGAGACTGGAGCTTTCCTCTCATCGACTATGCTTTGCACGGTGCTTCCAGACGATCCCAAGGAAGCGGCGTCCATCAGACGAAGGTCTCTCCGTTCTATTACGATCCGACTTTGAAGACACTTTACCGTCGCTCATATGACGGTGTTCTCCTCCGTTGCCTTTCCAATTCAGAGGCACAGGAAGCGCTCCAAGAAGCGCATGACGGCATTTGCGGAGCTCATCAGCCAGGTCCAAAGCTCAAAGACAGTTGCACAGGCTTGGATATTATTGCCAACTATGATAGCCGATGCCATCCAATACGCACGAAGGTGTAAGCATGCCAGATTCATGCGGACTTCATACACCAGCCTTCGGAGCTGCTCCACCCAACTGTTGCTTCATGGCCATTTGAAGCATGGAGAATCGACGTCGTAGGGCCAATCAGCCCCTCTTCGATAAGAGGTCACCGGTTCATCCTGGCAATAACCGATTACTTCTCAAAGTGGGCAGAAGCTATAACCACTGCTTGAAGTAAAAACCCCTAATGTGGTAACTTCATCAAGCACCATGTCATTCATCGATTTGGTGTCCCTAGGCGGATCATCCACGACAACGGTCCCCAATTCATAGCCAAGTATTCTATCGGTTCTGCGATAAATACCGAATTCAGAATGTGGCTTCAACTGCCTATAATCCTGCTGCCAATGGCTTGGCGGAAGCATTCAACAAACAATCATCAAGCTGCTCAAGAAATTCGTCTCCTCGAATAAGCGAGATTGGGACGAAAAGCTCGGTGAATGTCTTTGGGCCTACCGAACCACGGTGCGGACACCGACATGCAATACGCCTTTTTCCCTGGTATATGAGTGCGAAGCAGTCCTCCCATTGGAAATCCAGATGCCATCGTTGCGTGTAGCTCTGATTACTAAAACCACATCAGAGGACAATGATCGCCTACGCCTTCAAGAGCTCGAAGCTTTGGACGAGAAGCGACTACAAGCTCAGCAGCATATCGAGCTATATCAAGCTCGAATCTCAAAAGCCTTCAATAAGAAGTCAAACAGAGAGTCTTCTAGAAAGAAGACCTGGTCTTAGCCGTCAGACGACCGATGATTATGACGCACAAGACAAAGGCAAATTTCAGCCTAAATGGGAAGGACCGTTTGCAATAGAAACAGTCTATTCAAACGGAGCATACCGCCTCACGACTGCAGAGGGCGACCTACTCATGATGCCGATCAATGGCAAGTTCTTAAAGAAGTATCATCCTTAATCAAGGATCCTTCTCTTGATCAAGTTAACACTACACCTCTGATCAAGATCTTCGTGTTCGAAGCACACACAAAGAGAGCCTTTCTCTTCCTCCAAGTGGATCATACAGCCATAAACCAACAGGAACCTGGCCGTGCACCGGTTATCCTAAAGGAGAATCAGGGTTATGCAGACATTAACCCGATAATCCAATATCCTTTAACGATTAAGGATAGAGGAAATGTTGCCTTTAAGCCCAACATAAGTCCTCGATAACTCATCATGCTGAGGGGAATAGCATGGCTAGCCCGACTCAAACGGTAGTTGGTAAAGGCATATCAAACCGTTGACAGCTGGGGGTTTGCTAAAAATCCTAAGGGACCTGTTCCCGTTTGATTCCCTCGTTTCTCCCCGTGAGAACGAGACCTCCAAAATCACTTACCAATTCTCTCATCCATAGAATGGTAAGACACAAATACATTTCGCTGTTACGTTAACATTAACCTATGACAGTGATTCCCTCGTTTCTCCCCGTGAAAACGAGACTTCTCCCAAATTCCACTACAAACTCGATACTTATTGACATTTACAAAAGATAAGTATCACCAGCCTTGAGCTTAGTGGCGTCTCATTCGGTTATGTCATTGCGACCTCTGAACCAGCAGACAGCTAAGTCTCAATCCGAGCCCTGTTGACATTTACAAAAGACAGGTCTTGATACTCGTTGACATTTACAAAAGACGAGTATCACCATTTTTTGAAGCTTGGTGGCGTCTCATCCGGTTATGTCATTGCGACCTCTGAACCAGCAGACAGCTAAGTCTCAATTCCGAGCCCTGTTGACATTTACAAAAAACAGGTCTCGATACTCGTTGACATTTACAAAAGACGAGTATCACCAATTTTTTTGAAGCTTGGTGCGTCGTCTCATCCGGTTATGTCATTGCGACCTCTGAACCAGCAGACATCTAAGTCTCAATTCCGAGCCCTGTTGACATTTACAAAAGACAGGTCTCGATACTTTATTGACATTTACGAAAGATAAGTATCACCAACCTTGAGCTTGGTGGCGTCTCATCCGGTTATGTCATTGCGACCTCTGAACCAGCAGACAGCTAAGTCTCAATTCCGAGCCCTGTTGACATTTACAAAAGACAGGTCTCGATACTCGTTGACATTTACAAAAGACGAGTATCACCATTTTTTGAAGCTTGGTGACGTCTCAACCAGTTATGTCATCGCGACCTCTGAACTGACAGATAGCCAAGTCTCATTATCCAACCCAACAAGAACTATGTTCTCAAGAAATTGCACTACAATTCAGAATCGCAATTCAAAAAGAAGAACAAGATTGAAGATTCGACAAAAGAAGAAAGAATTTTCATTCATTTCAAGAGGATAAAGTACATGGGGCTACAAGCGCACACTATACGATCTGAGCCGCTCTCCGAGGGTGTTTAGCCCGTCTTCCTGTCATCAGCAGCCTGGGCAAGCGCTTGTGACCTCAGCTCAGCCTCATTGAAATCTTCCGCCTGAGCCAGACGAGCTTCGGCCTCCTCCAATGTTGCCTTCTGTGACAACTCCTCGCCGCGCAAGCTCTTCACTCTGAGCTTTGAGTGTTCAAGCCGCGCAGTTTCCTCAAGATGCACCGGTATGGCCTTGGATAGAGAGATTTTGCTTTCCTGATCATTTCCTCAGCCTTCGCAATCTTATCCTCAGCGCCGAGAAGAGCACTAGTGGAGGCGTCAATTGCACTTCCAACCTCCTCTTGCCTTGTCTCCAAGGATTTCAAGTCAAAGAGATAGCCTTAGCAGCCTCTTGAGCGGCAAGCCGGGTCTCGTGCTTTTGAGCAATGAGAAACGCGAGCCGGTCATCAACTAAAGACTCCGGGTCCGAACGGTGGAGGCGACGCCATTCCTCCGCATCCTTCTCAAATTCATCCACCAGGAGCTTCAAAGCAGTGGCCTGGTGATACCCCTCAAAGTCCCGAATACTCTCTCTATCACGGGAGAGGACCCCCTTTAACCTTGAGAATGGCATAGTTGAGCCCTTCAGAACCAGGTCGATAGTCCGCCCTAAGCCTTTATAAAAGTTATCGACCAGGTCACTGATGTAATCGTTCTCGACCTCAGCCACTTCCGGTAAAGAGGCAACCTCGGAATAGTCCCACCAGCCTGGTCGACGCCGTCGCAAGAAGAGCAGCGGGAGCACTGACAGCAGCCGGACAAGCCGAGGGCGATCTCGGTGGAGTCCTCATCGAGACCAAGAACGCCAGCCACCGCGGAAGAAGGACTAGCAACCACCTCCTGAGCAGCAGGCTCAACCACCAGGGTTGGAGAAGTAGGGCTTGTGATCACCCTCAGCTCCGTACTTGGCAAAATTGTCGGCCCCCACTCGTATACAGTTGGGAGTGAGGACACCTCCGGGACTGCCGCCTCCGCAACTTCTGGCCTTTCGGCTGACTTGGGCCGATAAGAAGGCAGTCGCCATACAGCGCGTCCAACATAGCAGCATCCGCCGCGGTCGAAGCGCTCGTATCACCCCTTGACTCTTCAGGAAAATCACCTGGTTCCCTCGAAGCTGATGCATCTGGAGGCCGAACACCTGCAACAAAACCATGACCAAGAGGGAGATACAATAAACAGAAGAAGCCAAGGGGTCGTCATCATACCTAAGGCGATGTCCGCCTCAAACCTCTCGTCACCCGTATCAGTCTCCAGGCGCTCCATCGGAAATTCTTGCCAGAATCAGCACGAATAGCCGGCCCGCTTTCGTTCGCCGAATAGCCCGTGGACCACCCGATAGAGCTTGATGCCACAGGACTTCCTTTGGAAGTCCCAGCGCCCGAGGGACCAATGTCGGCTGCATCACCTCCAGACTCCTCCGAGTGAGTAAAGGAACCAACAGCAGTCCCATAAGCGAATAGGGGATCATAATGTTTCCCTTGCTCCCCAACCGCCTCAGCTCCTGCAACAAGAAGCAAATAATGAGTTATTTGGGATACACCAAAGGCGTATTATATGGATGGGGTTAATCTTACCCAGACCCGGAGCGAATTCACCGCTAGTCGGTTCAGCAACCGACGGTTCAGCCACTAAGGCTTAACTTCGCCAATGAGCTAAAGTGCGGACTTCGCACAGTTTATCAAGAACTTCGCCAAAAGGGTTGCCTTAGCCCGCTAAAGGCATAGTTCGCCGATATGCCAGCATCGTGCGAAGTTCATTCAAAGAAGGGACTATGCCCTTAACTCCGCATACAGTTCAGCCCCGCTATGGCCAAACTTTTAATGAAAGTAAGCAAAAATCAGAGGATCAGAAGATGAACTTTCATTGATTTATAAGGAAGGGTACATTGATATTACATCAAAGTTGTGTTTCATACAACACATTCAGTGGCTCGACAGGTTCATTTGCGCAAAAGGCATACAAGCGGTTTTATCTGCTTCTAAGTCAGATCGACTGGACACGAAAGGCTTCCTCCTGCACAAGGCCGTAACCAGTTGTGTCACGAAGACACGGCCATTATTCTCCACAAAAATGACAGATTTTGCCACTGGAAAGCGAGGTCATTTTTGTTGAAGCCTGGCAATAAAAATTATCGCTGCCAACACGTCAGACCACCTATAATGGGAATTGACAGTGATGTCAGTGGTCCGACAGGTGTGATGCCCGCCTTCCCGAAGTGGATCATCCCCGACAAAGGCCACCAAAGTTGAAAGTTGGCAATGATGCCAGTGATCTCACAGGTGACGCCCACTACCCCGAAGCGGATCATCTCCGACAAAGCGGCTACCAGCCTCACCTCAGATCGAATCATCTCGTATAAGAGGCTGCCAATAGCCTCTGGGACACGCACCCGCTGCCCCAAGTTGTTCCTCCTGCTTAAAAGTAAAGCTTCAACCGGGGAAGCATAAGGCAACTTTTCAGTCTCCTTCCGTCAAGTCGCAAGATTGGCGAACATAGCCCACTGCAAGGCAAATCGGAACAGATTAGCAACTAAGCACAGGAGAGACTACAAAAGAACTAAGCCAAATCTTTTGGGTTGAAGCGATCCAGTTTCAGTAAAGCAGAGGATAAGCCTCGCTTGCACAGCACTGATGAGCTGGCTCAGCAAACGCCAAGTCCTAGCCTCGCCTATATGGCTAAGCCAGACTGAACCTGTGGGACACAGTTTTAGCTCTGCCTATATGGCAAGACTGGCTCAACTTTGAAGAGACCAAGTCCCAAGTTCAGCCTGTGCAGCGGACTTAACATGCAGTGATCTTTCTCTGACAAGTCAAGATGATAGCTTCACTGGGAAGCTATGCCAAAATCCTTCTCTGTAGATCAGTTAAATAGAGAACAGGGAAGCTAATCCCTGAAGCAGCTGCTAAAGATGAATTCCCTAAAATCGGTGAAGTCGTTGAACGATCAAGACTTACAGGTCCTTGGCCGGGTAATAACCAGAGTGGGCATTCCCACTAATTCAGAGATCTGAGTATCTCTTTTAAACCAAGAGAAGAGAAGAGAGGCAAAGCATTTCTCTTCAGAGGACCTCAAGTGTCCTATTTATAGGCCCCATGGCATGAGCACTCCCGCCTCAAGCGTGGAAGCACGAGCGCATTTAAGGCATTTACGCGCCTTGAGAACAGGGACGGTTTCCCTTGGAACCGTGCAAAGAGAGAAACGTCTCCCTCATAAAGGCACTTATTGCGCCTTGAAGAAAGGGAATATCCTCCCTTGGAAACGTGCAAATCGGAGAATATCTCCCTCGATCAGCGCGAGAGAAGAGGTGATCCTCCTCGTAACCGGCCCACGGCAGTTGGCCTCGGGAAAGAGACAAACGCTCCAGGGCGAACGTATCTCCAGAAGCCCAGATGCGGAGCTACTCGCACGCGAAGCTACTCAGGGTCACGAACCTCTGTGCAATTCCTCAGCGAATCTACATCCCAAAGCAGGATTCAAAGCGAAGCTGAACTCAACCATTATGGCGACGTTCATACTCCACACACCACCAATCAAAGCAGTTCAAAGTATTTCAAAGTCTAAGCCATTGCAGACTCTTGAAAACTTTGAAGGGGGTCTTGTTGACACTTAAAAAAGACAAGATTCTTATTGGTCTAAACAATGTCTAAACTTGTTGACATTTACAAAAGACAAGTGACAGACGAGCTGAAGACCAGTTTTTCACCCATCTCAATGTCTAAACTTGTTGACATTTACAAAAACAAGTGACAGACGAGCTGAAGACCAGTTTTTCACCCATCTCTGAGGGACAAGGAAGCAACTTGGACTCCACTGATCCAGCAAGCAGACAGTGAACCGGATTGTTTCTAAACAGACCTCAGCAGGTCTAAGGTGCTAACACTTAGCATCGCATGAGCCCAAAGGGATAGCCTCGCTTGAGAGGCTAATATCGCTCAACTTCGCCACAGAGGACTTCCAGCTCCGCCAAAGGATTTCTTTCGGACTTCGCCAAAAGCTGCCTCTAGCCCCACTACGAGCTCAATGCGGACAGCGCCGCTATGAATCTGCTATGGTCAACCTTTGACCAATCAAATCTCCGATGAGATCGGATCCAATCAGATCAAATCCAATTAAGATCAAATCAGAGATCAAATTTGGCAGTTAATTGCCGCAATCTCTTCACTCTTCTAAAAACGAGTAAGAAGATCAGGGGAAATCCTCCAACGATATGGAAAGGATCAAAACAGATCGATAAGATCCACCGACCTGCCCCTCGCAGAAGCTAATCCTAGCCTCGCAGCAAGGCTACTTTCCAGATTTAAACAGATTTGATTCAATCTGTTTCCATATCTTCAAGGGACGATTATACCCTTGCTCTCCCTATAAATAGCCCGCCAGGGTACAAGGAGAGAGAATCGATCGACACGCACGCATACAGAGGCGATACGCAAGAGAGAAGACTCCACAAGCAGAGACTTCTTCACAAAGCACCGTGCGCTCTCGAATTCAGAGACCTTTTAGAGAATTGCTTTCTCTAACCAGGGTGTTGATACCCTAACATCGTCCTTCTTCTCAAGGAATCTCCGGAACCATGCGAGAAGGAATTCCTAATTGAAGGCGATTTTGAGAAGCAGCAAGAGGGTTCTACCAACCTTCTATTCTCTGATTCTCCGAACCAGGCGAGAAGGGAATCTCATCGCTCGCATCGTCAAAGGGACAAAGTGGTCGCGCGCTGACCAGACTCCTATCGGCACACTTCTCCAGAATCTCTGAGGAGATCTACTTGTAATCTTTTTAAGAATACTTGTAATTTAGCTCCTCAACCCTTTTTTTTATAAGTTTTCCCTTGCAAATATAATGGAAAACACCTGTCAGGCTGCCACATCAGCCTAACGGCTAGTTTCTTGTTGGGCCTATATATACCCCATTTCTTGGGGGTTTTATCTAAGATTTTAAGAGAAAAAATTCCCTATTATCTGGTTTTAAAAAGAAGTTTTCAAAAGTGTTTTAAGTGCCAAAAAGATTTCATCTTTATTGTTTTTCAAGGGTTTTGGAAAATCAAAGAAAACTAGGTTTTTGGGATATTGTTTTGGATTTTCATTTCTATCATCTTCAAGAGATTTCCCAAGTAGTTTTTCTTTGTTGCTAGTTTCTAAAATCACCTTGATTCCACACTTGAGCTATATCTTCTATCCTAATCTATTTAGGATCTTGTTTTGTGGAAAAGAGAAAAAGGAAAAGGTTCTTGCTGGAGCCCGCACTCCAGTCGAACCCATCCGGACATGGCATACAGGTACCATTATCCAAACAAGAGAGTGACCAAATAACAAGTGTTCCCGACGTTACTATTGTGTATACTGTTTTATTATGTTAATTGGAAACCCATGGTCGAGGAGTTCTTATCGGGTAGGTGTATCCCGTGCATACCCGGGATCACGGCCTTAAACAAACCCCTGGCTGTTGAGACCAGGGCCCTCCGCTAAGAGGGGAACAATAATCAAGTAACGGGAGCTCATGGAGCAATTGGTAGGTAGCACTACCGTCCCCTGCAGTGGGAGAACAATATGGATCCAGTACATCAACCGATAAGATCTAATCAACCATCGAGTCTCCCCCATACCCAAAGTTAGCTTTATGATCTGATATGTCAAGTATACACTGTAACAAGAACACATACAGTACATGATACGGTAACATGATAACTGGACCAGAGCACTGTTGATAGCATAGAACAATATAACGGGAAACGGGAACAATATAACGGGAAACGGGAACAATAGATGTGGGATTCCACATATCGCATATCAACAGCTCTCATGTCCAGTAACGGGAATATCCATATCAGTAACAGAAAACAATCATATAAAATGAATACATGAATACGGTAACATGACACAATAAGACATGTATATGAACGGGGATCCATATGACAAGAAGAAAGAAACAACACATGCATGTATAACAGTGATATGCCAAGAATCCATGTAACGATGAGAACAATATATGCCATGACAGTTTTTCGTGAAGTGGTGCATCTATATATCGATGGGATATGAATATGAAATAATAGTGTGACGTGTCATAGTATCTGTACAACGGTGATACATGTACATGCGATAACAGTGTCCCGTGTGACAGAATATGTAAGTCACGGTGTTCCGAGTGTATGCACACTAATGTTTAGTCTAACAAGTCTCTATGTAACAGATGGACGTGAATATCAATGCACTGTATGTAAACTATCGTGTCCGGTGTAATATGGCTATATCATCTACTCGAATGTTACATATAGGTATCACCATAGTATTAAACATAATGATCTAGTTGAATTATCAAGTTAGTGGCTAGTTTTACTCATGAACATTATTACCTTCAAAAATCTCGTTAATTAACCAATCATCCCGTATAATAAATCAGGTTTTATTATGTTTTAATTAATGACAATAATTACAAGTTATTAATTAACAGTTACAATAATTTATCCATAATCAAGATGTAAGACTGAAAGCAATCAACCAATTTAAGATCTCTAAATAAATAAAATTTATAAAAGAAAAACACTCACAAACTAGCCATGGGAAGGTAGCTCTCTTTCTCACGATCGCAACGGTTCCAGGATCGTCCAAATCGGAGTCCGAATGCTCTAGATATCGCCCAAACGCTAAAAATCATAATATTGGGTTAAATATGTAAATAAAAATATTTCAAACGCAAATACTGAAATGTAACAGGGGGGTTTATACCAAAGTACCTTTATTGGGTTTCGGATGCGGGTTTGGGTAGCTCACGGGTCGGGAACTTAAGTTAAATGGGTACGGGTTATTGGGTTTTTGATTAACCCAATAGGCTATTGGGTTCAAGTTCATACCCGAACCCAACAATAACCAGCAGCAACAACAGAGTTGCTGCTGGCTGCGGCTGTGCGCCATGGCCGGCCAGCAGAGCTGGCCGGCGGCGAGGTAGACCCGCCGGCGGCGGTCCGGGCCGCCGGCGGCGGTTCAGCCGAACAAGCCAGAGAGAGAGGGTGAGAGGAGGGGGGAGAGAGAGCGAAAGAGAGAAAAGAAAGAGGGGGAAATAGGGCAGCTACTGCTGCCCTGTGCCTGGCCGCGCAGCCGCACGGCCATGGCGGCCGGCTGCGGCCGGCGGCAGCGCTAGGCCGCCGGGGCGGCCTGGGCCCGTGCACAGGGAGGGAGAGAGCGAGAGAGAGAGAGTGAGGGAGAGAGAGATAGTGAGAGAGAGAAAGAGAGGAGGGGCCAAGGCTGGCGGCGGCCAGCCCGGCCTTGCTGGCGGCGGCTCCGCCCGCCCAGGCCGGCGGTCGCTCAGGGAACGGGAGAGAGAGTGGAAGAGAGGGGGAGGAAGAGAGTGAGGAGAGAGAGAAGAGGATTTTAAAGAGAGGGAAAGGCGGTGGAGAGGCGATGGGGAAGAAGTCGCCGGAATATGGAAGAGGGGAAAGAAAAAGAAAAGAAAAGAAAAAGTATTTAAATTAATAAAATAATATTATTTAATTCGGCCCATAAGTCGACGAGCTCCGAATGGTGCCCAAAAATTATAGAAAATAAAGAATATTATTCGGAGATGGAATATGACAACAGTTTACAGAAATTCAATCCGGTTTGCAAATTAAAAATCCCGGAGTGTCTCGTCGACACCGGGCGACACCGGTTTGGCCAAATTTTCGATAAATTCGGAAAAATCCCCAAAAATACCCTAACATAGATAAGACGATTCTAAGACACATGGTGAAAGTAGATTCTCAAAATACAACTCCGTTTGTGAAATAAAAATCGTAAAGCCGATTATCGGTGTCGGTCGCCACTGACTACGGCGATTTTCCAAAATAATCCAGAAAAATTCCAGAAAATTCTGAAAAATCTAAAATAGTAGAAAATAATTTTTGAAACTGAAATCAGCTCAATCGGACTACTACGGAGGTCAAATCAATTTTGTATGTCGTATCGAATACTGATACTGTGATACGTACACCAGGGATCAGGGGGTTACAACGTACGTGAGGGTATCTACGCCCTACGTATGTACGTCGCCATAACGTCTCTGTATCCTGGGGTCGGGGCGTTACATAGTGGTATCAGAGCCTAGGTTCACACCTGGTGTGGGTAACCACCTGAGTCAATGCTTGGGCTCTTACCAACAGTACTATCAGGTTCAGATTATCGTATCTGTATCTGAATTTGGGAATTCCAGCGACGAGTACAAGAATACAATATCATTGACAATTCATTCCTTGACTCTTTTGTATTCTTTACTTACAGTTGTCAATCAGAATTTCTGATTTTCTTCTCGCTTTCTTTTCATCTGATTGCTTCCAATCCGTTTAGCGCTAGTCCACTACACTAATTTTTCACCCCGAGTTCATTATAGATATCAGAGTGCGTAGTGGAAGCGTATAGGCCCGTAACATTTAGGTTTTGGGGATGTAAATATTATTCTCCGCCTGAATTGAAATTTCGAGGACGAATTTTTTTTATAAGTGGGGAGAAATGTAACCCCCTGATCCCCGATGTACGTATCACAGTATCAGTACTCGATACGGTGTACAAAATTGGTTTGTCTTTCCTAGTAGTCAGATTGAGCCGATTTCAGTTTCAAATAGTAATTTTCAATATTGTAGATTTTTCAGAATTTTCTGGAATTTTTCTGCATTATTTTGGAAAATCTCCATAGTCGGCGTCGACCAATACCGACAATCAGCTTTACGATTTTTATTTCACAAACGGAGTAGAATTTGGAGAATCCGCTTTCACCTTGTGTCTTAGAATCATATGATCTACGTTCAGATATTTTTGAAAATTTTTTCTAAATTTATCAAAATTGGGTCAAACCAGTGTCGCCCGGTGTAGGTAATACACTTCAGGATTTTTAACTTGCAAATCGGACTTTATTTCATGAATTCAATTTCATATTCCTTCTCCATGTAATATGCTCTATTTTCTGTAATTTTTGGTAACCGTTCGGGACTAGTCAAATTCGGGACTAAATTAAATAATATTAATTGAGTAATATAAAAGCTTTTCTTTCTTTCTTTTTTTCCCCCTTCTTCTCCAATCTTCTTCAGCCTTCCCACCGCCTTTGACCATTTCCACCGCCCTCTCTCTCTTCTCCCCTTAAATCTCTCCCTTTCTTTCTCTAATTCTCACTTCACCTCTCTCCCACTCTCTAATTCTCTCTAATTATTTCTAATTAACACTCTCAAATTCCTCTCTCTCTCTCTCCCCTCTCTCTGATTTCTGTCCAGCACAGAGGCGGACCGCCGGCGGCCTTGCCGCCGACGAGCTGGCAAGCCCCGGTGGCCGGCGCGCCACCGGGCACCACACCACCCCCTCCCTTTCCTCTTCTTTTCCTTTTCTTCTTCTTCTTCTTCTTCTTTTTCTTTTCCTTCTACTTCTCTTCTTCTTCTTCTTCTTCTTCCCTAGTTCTTCTTCTTCTTTTCTTTCTTTTCTTTTTTTTCCAGTGCTTCTTCTTCTCCTGTCTCTCTTTCCCCAGCACCCTCTTTCTCTCTCTCTTTCCCATCGCCGGCGGGGCAGAGCCGCCGCCGGCGGGCTGGCCACCGCCAGCCCCTGCCCCCATCTCTCTCACACAATCTCTCTATTTCTCTCCCTCTCTCTCTCCGTTCTGTCTACCACCGGCGGCGGCTGACTCGCCGCCGGCCTGTCCGGCGAGGCCGCCGTGGCCGCGCGGCTTCGCGCGCGGGTGACACACAGGGCAGCAGCGCTACCCTGTTCTCCCTCTCTCTCTCTCTAATGGGTTTAACCCATTAAATCTAAAAACCCTCAAACCCGACCCGATAACCCATAAACCCGATAACCCATTAGACTTAAGTTACGGGTTTGGGTTTGGATCTAAACCCGACCTGTTATCTTACCAAACCCGCATCCAAAACCCAATAAAGGTACTATTACGAAAAACCCCTTCTACTTTTTATTAATTACGTTTGAAATATTTTTATTACATATTTAATCCATTTCTATTACTTTTAGTGATAGGGCGATATCTGGAGCATCCAGACTCCGATTTGGACGATTCTGGATCCGTTGCGATCGTGGAAAGAGAGCTACCTTCCCATGCTAGTTTGTGAGTATTTTTCTTTTATAAATTATATTTATTTAGAGATCCTAATTGATTGATTGCTTTCAGTGATAAATCTTGATTATGGATAAAACATTGTAACTAACTCATTGTAATAGGACTAAACTATAATATTGTAAGTTGCTTCCTGATTTAATATAACTATCACTATTATTTCATGTATTGTATCACAGTTAGATAACTATCGTTACATGTATACTGATCCACAGATACTCTATGACTCTACACTATCACTAGACATGCATGCTAGACACCGTTATTTCATGCACTGGTATCATCATGACACGGATACTGTAGTTCACTGGACATGGTATGACATTATACCCTGACCACTGTTATTACATGTACTAGTGATACCCAGATATGTTACACGGATTATTGCTACACATATATGTTCCACTGGTACACGGATATACCAATTCACGGAGTACCGCATTTCATATTATTGTTATCATCGTTACATGGATGCTCGATACACAGTTATCTCATGTTCACACATCACTGTTACATATGCTCACCGTACGAGTGTACATGCATGTATTGTTTATCTTCTTGTCATATGAATCACCGTTCATATTACATGTATTATTGTTCCATGTTATCCCTGTATTCCTATTATATGATTGTTTCCCGTTACTGATATTGATATTCCCGTTACTGGACATGAGAGCTGTTGATATGCGATGTGTGGAACTAAGTGCCACGTGGATCCAAGCCACGGGGGCCACCTCTAGAATCCCACATCCATTCTTTCCCGTTTTCCGTTATCTTGTTCTATGCTATCAACATAACTCAGGTCATGTTATCATGTTACATGTACCATGCACTGTATTTGTTCTTGCTACACTGTGTGTACTTTACATATCATAAATATAACTTGGGGATGGGGGAGACTTGACGGTTGATTAGATCTTATCGGGTGGATGTACTGGATCCATATTGTTACTCCCACTGCAGGGGATGGTAGTGCTACCTACCGATTGTATAGCTCCATAAGCTCCCATTACTTGATTCGTGCTCCCCTCTTAGCGGAGGGCCCTAGTCTCAGCAGCCAGGGGTTTGTTTAAGGCCATGATCCCGGGTATGCACGGGATACACCTACCCGATAAGAGCTCCTCGACCATTTGGTTTCCAATTAACATAATAAAACAGTATACACAATAGTGACGTCGGGAACACTTGTTATTTGGTCACTCTCTCGTTTGGATAATGGTACCCGAATGCCATGTCCGGATGAGTTCGACTAGAGTGCGGGCTCCAGTATGAACTGCCAGTGGTATGGGACACTGGAAGAGATTGATTAAAATACCAGGTGGTACTGATTACTACTAGTGTATAAATAACATGACTTGCCAGATATATGTATACTATTGTTTAGTTGTACTTGTTACTGTTCCTGATCATTTATCCGCTATCATATTACATGTATACTTTGTTACTTTACCTGGTACTTGTTCCACTTTCTGTGGTGACATACTACTCATGTACATGTATACTCTGCATTGCATGTTTCTCTTATACCTTGCAGACATTATTGCATATGCCCAACTGCATGTTCACTTCTGTCACGTCACCACTATACAACATTATATATTGTATAAAACGAGAGACTACTATAGACATGACCTGATGATAACATGCTAGTTGGTGATGGTATTAACATATGGCATTGTTATATTTCTACTGATTATTAAATATCTATTATATGGTATCACTATTACATAAACATGTATTATATATTATTATCGTGCTTGTATTACTTGTTGGCCCAAAGGCCTTCCTCTCTAGTTTTGATGATAATTAACTCATGTAGTTAGGTTTACTAATAATCTTGTGTTTTTAGTTTAAGATCATTAAGCAAGATATTAGTTGGTGATTGCTTCATAACGCCGTGATCCGGAAGCTTTCACATGTTGTTTCTAGAGCCCGAGCATCAAGATCTTGTTTAGTACACGTTGGAGTCAAGCTCGATGGCTGGCGTTTGTGGACCGAGTCGCCTTGAAGATGAAGATCATCAAGAAGACTTAGGTATCCATAGTTTAGTGTGTTTTAGATCCATTTGTAAAGCTTAGTATAGTTGATATGCTCAAGTGCACAACACACACACGTTTCATGTTTTGGATTTGGTTTTCATGAATAGTTTGATCAAAACAAGTTTACATGGTATTTATGTATATTAGATGTGCTCTATATACATACATGCTTCATATCTTATACAAACTTATTTTGACTATCCTATTCATGTTTTGAAAAAATCAAGTTTGATAAAAATACAAGTTTGGTAAAAATTATTAGATACAAAAATAGTTCACATTGCTTGATATTTGAGTTGAAACTTTTATCACATGTTTATATATCAATGCAAAATGATAAAACTATTTTTGGGTATTTTTACAAGACTTAAATAATTTTAAAAGATTTTTTAACAAGTGTTTCTGACCCTGTTTTGTGAGTGACAGGCCAGGTCGGTCGACCGGAACGGTCGACCGCACCATGGGCCGGTCGACCCATGCGGTCGACCGACGTGCACAAACTTGTGCACGTCTGGCAGACACAGGCCCGGTCGACCGGGCGGTCGACCGGATCTGAGAGCAGTGCTCTCTGTTTATTTGGGTCGACCGGGCGGTCGACCGGGTTTGCCCAACGGTCATATTTATGACCGTTGGCGGTTGACCGGGCGACCGACCGCCAAGCATGTCAGGCTGCCACATCAGCCTAACAGTAGTTTCTGGTTGGGCCTATATATAACCCATTTCTTGGGGTTTTAACCAAGATTTTTAAGAGCAAAAATTCTCTATTCTCTGGTTTTAAAAAGAAGTTTTCAAAAGTGTTTTAAGTGCCAAAAAGATTCATTCATTTGTTTCTAAGTGTTTTGTATTTTCAAAGAAATTAGGTTTTGGGAAATTGGTTTATTGTTCTTCACTTCAATATCTATTTAGTATATTCCCAAGAGTTTTTCTTTGATCAAAACACTTTGTTTTTTCACACTTGAGCTATATCTTCTATCTTAATCTATTAGGATCTTTGTTTTGTGAAAAAAGAAAAAGAGAGATTGTTTGAGGTTGCTAAGCCTCCAAGATTGTAAACCCTCCTTTATTTGTGTATCCCTCTTTGGTAGAGGTTGATTGGAGTGGTATTGGTTTGAATCCTTCTTCGGTAGAGGTGATTGTGTTTGTTGTATTGGCTACGGGCCTTATCCCTCTTCGGTAGAGGTGGATTGTGGTTGTATTGCCTCGGTGGCATTGAGAGAGAGTTCGGTACTCCTATAGTGGATTGGAAATCCTACACGGTGGTGTAGGCGGGGAAGTAGAGCTAGGGGCTCGAATCTCGTAACATATCCTTGTGTTTGCGTTTGATCCAATATCTCTCAACTCTCTCTCTCTTTACATTTGTGCATTGCATTATTCATATTGCCATATCATACATATCTTAATTGCTTGTGTTGTGCCTTGCATTATTTCATATTGTTTATCTTTATATGCTTGGCTTGCTTGTGTGTGTGCCTCACTTGTACTTAACCACAAGAGCTTCATATAGTACCTCAACCCATATCTAGGGGAATCAAGAGGAGTTAGTCCAGAGCCCTTCACGGGGAATTCGGCTACACTTGTGTGTTGTACTAAGTGTGTTGCAAATTAGTTTTTAAGCTTCCGCATTTAGCACATTTAGTTTCTAGATTAGCACTTACACCTATTCACCCCCCTCTAAGTGTTTTTTAATTGGTATCAGAGCCTACGCTCCTGATACTTAGGCTTAACATCCTAGAAGTGAGATCCTTTGTTTGCTAATCTTGTTTGCATTTGCTTGTTTGCACACATATAGTTGGAACCCATGGACTTCATGACCCCACCTATGTTTGACCCTTCCAACATCATTGTTTGGAAGGCTAAGATGTCCGTTTACCTACAAGTCCTAGGTTATAAGGTTCATCTTGTCATTACCAAGGAATCCTTCCTTAGTGATAGCAAGCATATAGGGGCCTATGCACAAGCCCTTGAGGCCATTAGAAGCACGCTACCAAAAGAATATCTTATGCATGTTTCTAATCTTGATTCCGCTTTTGCAGTGTGGAACAAGTTGACAACCACCACCACCTCCAAGCTTCAATTGTCAATCTAACCGGAGGAGTCTAGTGGAGAATCCGAGTCTCAATGCTACATGATCCAAGGGAATGACTCCCTTGAGGTACAATCGGAAACTCAACTAGATTGTAATGAGTATGCTAGTTCTTCATGTGATGAAAATATTGATGCCCATGCTTTGAATGAAGAACTTTCTATTGTTTGTGAAAAATTGTTTGAAAAATATAAAATTTTGAAAAAGAAAAGTCTAGGCCTTAACAATGAAAATAAAAGTTTGCATTCTAGACTTAACATTGTTTTGTAAGAGAAAGAGGAGATTTCTAATGAAAGGGATTCATTGAAATCTCAACTTGAACTTGCACTTAAAGAAAATAAATTTTTAAAATCTAAAAATGATTGTGAATCAATTTTGAAGAAAAATGAAAATTTGTCTTCAAAAGTTGATTTTGTTTTAAAAGAGAATGTTGCTTTGAAAAATAAAATAATTTCTATTTTAAATGATTTAGATGTATGTTTAAAGAAGAATGAGTTTTTGAAAAATAAGATTGATTCTCATGTTTGCCTTACTAGGGTAGTCTCACCTAGATCACCCCTTGCATGTTCCACTTCTTCCTTAATTAACAATGATATATCCATGCTTAAGAAGAGTGTAGATTGTTTGGGCTCCACTTTGAGCCAATGTGTAGTGGGACATACACGCTTGGAAACTTTGTTTCGAAAGAAACAAGTTCCATCTATTCATGCTCACTCCCCAAGGCATACACATGCTCCTCACGGACACACCCATCACCATATGTATGCTCATGTGTACACTTGTACACATTGTGGACGTAAGGGCCACCTTACTAAATTTGCTATGATAGATTACATACTTCAAATTTAGCAAAGAATTTTGTTTGGGTTAGAGAAGGGACTAACCCCCATGGACCCAATAGAATGTGGGTACCAAAGACCACCCCTCGTATGAGTTTTGATGTTGGTGTGGGCTCTCACATGACGTGAGAGTAGCCGTACCTTGAAGTGGATGCGTTCCGTGCTTAAAAAGAACCAATTGGATGCATCACTTTCAAGGGAAGTTTGGTGGAGAGGACCACCATGTTTTGGAGACAAGGAGAGTTGCTTCTTCGGTTTTGGTGATAATCCTTTACTCCCGTTCTTATTTACATGCTTTCATAATTATTGTTTATAGCATGTTTTGGATGTTTATAGATTATTATGAATATACCATGATTATTAGAACATTGACATGCATGTATAGCCTTTGAGACACCCATGTTTAATATGGACTATTTTTTTGTGTTCTCACCATTTGTTAGCTATCATGTTTATCATAGGTTTAATAACATGTGGATTTACATAATGATCATGTTTTAGGTTTTTCATGTTTATTCATATCATGTTTTTGATGCTTCATGATTTGAATATATCTTTAAATGTTAGCTTTTATTAAAACTAGGTATATACTTGTGCATATAGTGGGCCACAAATAAATTTATATATGTTTATGCTTGATTGCTTATTTGAACCCATTAGATGTGTTAGTATAGTCTAGTTTTGATGATCCATGCATTTTAGACTTGTATTCCTATTTTTGTTTTATATTTATGAGTTTCCATTTCATGTATATGTTTATTTTGCCAAACTTTAAGATATACATGTATACCCCTTGAGTCATTTGCTTTTCATGCAAATCTATATTTATGGACTCAATTGTGTTTAGGGATATGTATGTATACTTCTTGTGTTGACAATTCATACATATACCTTGAAATGAAATTTGTTTTAATAAAATTTTTTTAGTTATTCATGTTTTTGTGTTTATGTTTAAACTTCATGTATATGTCTATTTTATCCAAACTATTGTTTATATATATACATCCTTTGAGCCACGTGCCTTCATGCATATACATTTTGTGGACTCGTTGTGTTTGGATATGTATGTATAACTTAGTTTGTATAAGACATACATATACCTTGAAGGTTGAATAAGTTTTGATGATTTTCTTGTTTTTGAGGAATAATTGAGCTTAATTGAATATTTTGTTTTATTCCTTACTTGAAGGATTTCATACTAGTTTACAAGTTTTTCATTTAAACTAGTTCGTATTCTTCATATGGTAGAGATTTTCAAACACACTTTATTTTCAAATTTATTTTTGAAAACCCCTACCTTCAACGGGCGGTTGGATGGGAGTCCATGACTTGTATGTTTATATTGAAAATTATTTTAAACTTGAGCATGAGATGGGAGGTTAGTTATATGATGTATACACTTGATTATTATTATTGTCTCAATTGGTATCATTGAACTATTTCAATTGGTATCAATTTGATCTTTTTGTATACTCATATGTTTATTGTGTATGTATACTTTCAATTGGTATCATCTATTGGTGATTGGTACTCATTCTATTTCATACACATATACATGTTTTATTTGTGCTATTATATTTCTATATCTTGAGCACAAATCTTGTTTTGCTAGAGCTTGAACTTTATTATTGTTTCAATTGATTTATTTTTCAATTGGTATCTTATTTCAAGCCTATGCATAGTATTTATTGGTATTTCATAAAGGGGGAGAAGATTTTGTTTGTTTTACAAAAGCTCTGATACCTTTAAAAATTTTGTTTAAAAAAAATTAAAAATGTTTTGATGTGTATTTCCTATATGTAAGGAGAGCTTAACATCTCTTCTACATATAGATTCATGTTGAGTGTAATGTATATTGAAGAGCTTGACAACTCTTCTTTATGTGGTACACGTGTGTAGGGGGAGCTTCACATCTCCTCTTATGCATTACATATTATACGTTATGTGAATTAGGGCTTGTCATCCCTCTTTCATGTAATGTATATGTGTAGGGAAGCTAACTTAGCGTCTTCCTCTTCATGAATGTATATTGCATATAAACTTTTATTGATTGAACCCCTTATTGGTCTTTTTGTTTTTGACAAAAAGGGGGAGAAAATTTTATTTTTGTGTATTTACCCCTTTGTTGATGATTGACAAAAAGGGGGAGAAGAATTTGATATGTTTTGTTTATGCATGTTTTCCTTGCTTCATTATTAAAGGGGGAGAAGAATTTATTGTTTATGCATATATGTTTTGTTTTGCAAATAGGAGAAAAAGATTTGATTTGTTTTATGCTTGAGTGCATGTTTATCTCCTTTATTTGCATACATGTTTATGTGCCATTCATTGCATATCTATTTGTTTATTTGTTATGCATGAGTTAAGGGGGAGCTTCTTTGAAGCTTAACTTTAATCCATACATATATAACTACATGAGTTTTGTCATCATCAAAAAGGGGGAGATTGTTGGCCCAAAGGCCTTCCTCTCTAGTTTTGATGATGATTAACTCATGTAGTTATGTTTACTAATAATCTTGTGTTTTTAGTTTCAGATCATTAAGCAAGATATTAGTTGGTGATTGCTTCATAACGCCGTGATCCGGAAGCTTTCACATGTTGTTTCCAGAGCCGAGCATCAAGATCTTGTTTAGTACTCGTTGGAGTCAAGCTCGATGGCTGGCGTTTGTGGACCGAGTCGCCTTGAAGATGAAGATCGTCAAGAAGACTTAGGTATCCATAGTTTAGTGTGTTTTAGATCCATTTGTAAAGCTTAGTATAGTTGATATGCTCAAGTGCACAACACACACACACGTTTCATGTTTTGGATTTGGTTTTCATGAATAGTTTGATCAAAACAAGTTTACATAGTTTTTATGTATATTAGATGTGCTCTATATACATACATGCTTCATATCTTATACAAACTTATTTTGACTATCCTATTCATGTTTTGAAAAAATCAAGTTTGATAAAAATACAAGTTTTGGTTTTTGGTAAAAATTGTTAGATACAAAAATAGTTCACATTGCTTGATATTTGAGTTGAAACTTTTATCACATGTTTATATATCAATGCAAAATGATAAAACTATTTTTGGGTATTTTTACAAGACTTAAAAGAATTTTTAAAGATCTTTTAACAAGTGTTTCTGACCCTGTTTTGTGACTGACAGGCCAGGTCGGTCGACCGGAACGGTCGACCGCACCATGGGCCGGTCGACCCATGCGGTCGACTGACGTGCACAAACTTGTGCACGTCTGGCAGACACAGGCCCGTTCGACCGGGCGGTCGACCGAATCTGAGAGCAGTGCTCTCTGTTTATTTGGGTCGACCGGGCGGTCGACCGGGTTTGCCCAACGGTCATATTTATGACCGTTGGCGGTCGACCGGACGGCCGACCACCAAGCCTGTCAGGTTGCCACATCAGCCTAACGGCTAGTTTCTGGTTGGGCCTATATATACCCCATTTCTTGGGGGTTTTAACCAAGATTTTTAAGAGCAAAAATTTCCTATTCTCTGCTTTTAAAAAGAAGTTTTCAAAAGTGTTTTAAGTGCCAAAAGATTCATTCATTTGTTTCTAAGTGTTTTGTATTTTCAAAGACATTAGGTTTTGGGATATTGGTTTATTGTTCTTCGCTTCAATATCTATTTAGTATATTCCCAAGAGTTTTTCTTTGATCAAAACACTTTGTTTTTTCACACTTGAGCTATATCTTCTATCCTAATCTATTAGGATCTTTGTTTTATGGAAAAGAGAAAAAGAGAGATTGTTTGAGGTTGCTAAGCCTCCAAGATTGTAAACCCTCCTTTATTTGTGTATCCCTCTTTGGTAGAGGTTGATCGGAGTGGTATTGGTTTAAATCCCTCTTCGGTAGAGGTGATTGTGTTTGTTGTATTGGCTACGGGCCTTATCCCTCTTCGGTAGAGGTGGATTGTGGTTGTATTGCCTCGGTGGCATTGAGAGAGGAGTTTGGTACTCCTATAGTGGATTGAAAATCCTACACGGTGGTGTAGGCGGGGAAGTAGAGCTAGGGGCTCGAACCTCGTAACATATCCTTGTGTTTGCGTTTGATCCAATATCTCTCAACTCTCTCTCTCTCTCTTTACATTTGTGCATTGCATTATTCATATTGTCATATCATACATATCTTAATTGCTTGTGTTGTGCCTTGCATTATTTCATATTGTTTATATTATATGCTTGGCTTGCTTGTGTGTGTGCCTCACTTGTACTTAACCACAAGAGCTTCATATAGCACCTCAACCCATATCTAGGGGAATCAAGAGGAGTTAGTCCAGAGCCCTTCACGGGGAATTCGGCTACACTTGTGTGTTGTACTAAGTATGTTGCAAATTAGTTTTTAAGCTTCCGCATTTAGCGCATTTAGTTTCTAGATTAGCACTTACACCTATTCACCCCCCCTCTAGGTGTTTTTCATTACTATAGTACATATTACTGCCTCATTCATTTTACCACTCACTAGGTCGCTTTCTGACGACCCTGGGTTTGCGTGCCCAGGTTAGAGATCTGAGGTATCGTATTGTCCGATAGGCCATTGGAGTTACATAGGGGACTCGTCCTCGAAACCATTCATAGGTATCTTTGTGATTTTGTTTCTGTTATCTTATTTATCCCTGTTTTTCCTATCTGTTATGATCACTAACTTTTTTCTGCAGGTGTTCTTGTACTCATTTCATGCTGGAACTCGTGTATATATGGAGGTTATTTCCTGTACTGAGGCTTAGCGTACGTACGCGAGGGTATCTACGCCCTGCGTATGTACGTCGCCATAACGTCTTTGTATCCTTGGGATCGGGGCGTTACAATTGCACAAGAAACTTGTTCTTATATCATTTGAGTTATGACATGGAAGAGCATCTTCCTCCAAATACGTCAAAATGTGGGGGTGCCTTGCAAAGGTACTGACATCACTACCTAATAAGACTAAGTTGGGAGTAAAGACAATGGACTGCGTGTCATAGGCATTGCCTTGAATAGGAGTGCCTCTAGATTTCTGGTACACAAATCAGAAATATCCGATATTCATGTAAACATGATTATCGAATCCAGAGATGTTGTGTTCTTTGAAGACATTTTTTCGTACAAATGGGAAGAAAAAAAAAGACTTCTGGGAAAAGACCACATGAAACAGCGTTCAGGGACGAAGGACTCGATGAACCAACAGTTGATGTGAAAGTTGAATCAAGAAGAAGTCAGAGAGCAAGAATCTCAAAAACTTTCGGTGCAGACTTCAAGCATATGCACTTGAAAGTCAGCCTTAAACATTTAAAGAGGCTATGTCTACCCCAGAAGTATAAATGTGAAAAAAGCTATAAATAGCGAAATAGAATCCATCCTAAGCAACCATACTTGGGAATTGGCAAACATGCCTCCAGGCAGTAAACCAATCAGGAGTAATTGAATTTTCAAAAAGAAAATTAAAACTCGATGGATCTATCGATAAATACAAGGCTAGGTTAGTAGCCAAGGGTTATTGACAAAAAGAAAGATTTGTCTATTTCGATACCTATTCGTCTAATAAGAATAACGTTCATTCGGATGTAAATTGCGATTGCAGTATTGCATAACTAAATATCCATCAAATAGATATCAAGACTACATTCTTAAACGGCGAATTAAATGAAATATATATATATAGCAACCTGAAGAATTTGTAGTCAAGAGCCAAAAATACAAAGTGTGTAAATTGACCGAATCCTTATACGGTTTAAAACAGACTCCAAACAATGACATGAGAAATTCGATAGTATCATGATCAACGATGAATTCACTATCAATGAATGCATAAGTGTGTTTATAGTAAGATAGTTAGAAATGCATATATCATTTTTTGTCTTTATGTGGACGACATGTTGATGCTTGAGACTAATATTGAAGTTACTAAGTTACAAAATGTATGCTATCCAATAATTTTGACATGAAGAATCTGGGAGTTGATGTAATTTTAGGAATTAAAATCACAAGAACACCAGATGGAATCAGTCGATCTTAATCTCATTACGTGGATAAGATGATAGAAAGATTCAAGGAACATGGAATAAAAAGAATAAGAATCATTTTCTCCCACACATCTACCTTTGCAAGAATACAGGAACTGAAACGCGACAGTTGGAGTATTCTCAAATTATCGAAAGTCTAATGTATTTAATGAATTGCACTAGACCTTATATTGCTTACGGTGTAAGCAAATTAAGAGATACACTAGTAACCCTAGTGATAATCATTGGACTGCTCTACTACAAGTAGTAAGCTACGTATCTAAAATCAAGGAATATGCCTTGAGATATAGAAATTATTCACCTGTACTTAAAGGGTACATCGATGCTAATTGGATTGTAGATACTGATGAATCGAAATCAACTAGCGGATACATATTTACTCTTGGAGGCGCAATATTATCTTGAAAATCTTTCAAACAAACATGTATTTGCCCGTTCCAAAATAGAATCAGAATTTATAGTCTTGGATAAGACTGGAGAAGAAGCAGAATGGCTTCGATAATTTTTGAAAGATATACCATTGTGGCCTAAGCCAATGTCTGCCATATGTATTCACTGTGATAATCAAGCAGCGATATCTCGGGTACAAAACTTTATATACAACGGTAAGTCTAAACACATTCGTCATAGACATAACACCGTGAAGCAGTTGCTCTCTAATAGAATTATCGCTATTGACTTTGTATCGTCAAAAGATAATCTAGTGGATCGGTTTACTAACGGTTTAAATAGAGAGCATATAAACTGCACATCGAGGAGAATGGGGTTAAAAGTCAAACTTTACCGAGTCAGCTTAATAGAAATCTCACTTAGCGACTGGAGATCTCACGGATTAAGTTCAAGAAGAAAAATTAGTTATGATTGACTCTGCGTGTAAGCACTTAGAAGCTTGACTCCAACCCATTCTTATGGTGCACCCAAGTGCTTTCTACAAGTGGATTTAAGATAAGCTAAACGATTTTAATGATGCCTATATCTTATTATAAAAACAAGTGGGCTAGGGTAGACTACTCTTAATAGGACGATCACCAATGTGAGTATAGAGTTGGGTCGGCTCTTTAGGAATCTTTATGGAGGTTGTGATTCCCTAAAGATACTATCTGAAACTAAGAATGTTTAGGATCAAAATGGACATAACCGAAAACCAAAGTTGATTATGAAAAGTTACTGTGTGAGACTTGTTGACTTGGCTTACACAAACGGCTGACAATTCAAAACTTAATTTACTGGTTAGCAGTAAGTTCGAGAAGGCTTTCGATATGGAAGTCCAAGACCTAGTCACCTATACTGATGCAATTACTTTCTTAAAGTATCTTTCACTATAGAGTCAGTCCTATAGTGTGTCAATTTCTTTAATCTCCATTCATTGTGGGGGATTGTTGGGAAACGAAAAATTTTTAAGTGAATCTTTGAGCTGAATTGAGGCGTGATCTGTTGATAGAATCAACCAGATAATAGTTTAAATGTGTTCTCCTTCCATTGGTGATGACATGGTATATTCACATTTTCAATTCCGTTTCTGAATAAATGAGATATTCAAGTCGGAAGTTAGCCTAATTCAATAGCTAAAAGAAACTAAAGGAAGGTAAAACAATTTAGTCCCACATTGGATATGATATGAAAAATTGAGAGGTTTAAATATGAAAAGTTGGGAACAAAGGGTGTGCCCTTTGGAAACTTAGAGTTTTCGTGCGCGTTTGAGGGGAAACCATACCCACTCAGCGCGTGTCGCCGCCGTCGCCTGCCCCAGCCCAGCCTGGCGCGACGCCAGTGTCGGTGCCAGTGCCAACGCATAGGCGCAGGGTCGGGTCCGGGTCCGAGTCCGGATCCGGGTTTTGAACCGATCTGCCTCGGTTCTTTTTGAACCGGGTGCAGGTGCGGGTCTTCTGGTACCAAAGCGGATCTACCCGCTACTTATTGAAGCGAGTGCGGGTTAATGGGTGCAGGTACTTACCAATGCCTCACCCAAAGTGAGTGGGAACGATTAACAGAACTGTTACCAACGGTTCTGATAGGAACTGTTGCAACTGTTCTTGTCAGAACAGTTGTAACAGTTCTGTACAAACCGTCCCAACGTTTCTCTCCAACGGGCTCCAAGGAGCGCTATAAATAGCGCTCCTCTCCACCATTTCCTATATACCGAAAACAGACAGAAGAATTATTCAAAACTGCGGTCTGAATCTCTGCTTTCTTCTCACAGAAATTCTTTAACTCTCCTTTTTCTTACCGTGAATATTCCTCCATATTAAGGCAAATATTCTCTTGAAATTTGTCTTCGTCCAAACTTTCAAAATTTCAATTAGTGAAGGTACTGATTGACAAAAGGTTCGACAGTACGGTGATTTGGTAGTGCTATCCAAACACCGTGAAGGAGTGTTATATCTTGAGAGACTAGCGTCCAGTAACCTGTTAGCACCGTAGAAAGGGACGTAGTTGTCTTAAGGAGATTCGCTATATGAGTACCTCACTTCATATACTGTATTATTGAACTAACATTCTTTTTTACAGGAAAATATTTATTCATTTAAATATTACTGAGAATATATTTAACTATATATTGAGACTGGTTAATTTCTGTCTAATTTGTGTTTAACTAAGGATTAAGGAACGTTTTATTGAACAGAAAACCTCCCCCTTAATATATATCGACCTAGCTAATTAAATCGGTGACATTGCTTAGTTGTCAGATCTAAACAAAAGCTTCTATCGCCTCGAGGATTCTCCCACATTTGCAGTAGCCATCGGCCATGGAGCTCCAAGAAAACACATCCCTCACTGACATTCTTCTGAAGATCCTACTGACCTCTTCGAGGTACCAGACTTCATTCGAACTGACAGGGTCCCGCTACTTACGTGGCATTTCATTGTAAAACTGCTCTGCCGCCTCCATCATCCCTTTTTTGGCAAAGCCCCAGATCATAGCTGAATAGGAGACCTGGTTCTTATATGGTGTTCTTGAGAACAAGTGAAAAGCCTCTGATAGGTTGGAACTGCGGATGTAAGCGGAAACCATGGCATTCCAAGTGGAAGCATTTCTGTCGGGCATTTGATCGAACAGTTGCCGGGCTCTGGAGAGTGCCATTTTTGGGCATAAGCAGTGAAGAGAGCGGTCCAGGAGGAGACACTTGGAAAAGGAATGTGATCGAAGATGGACTGGACCTGCTCGAGATTGCCGTCACGTCCGGCAAGGTAGCTGACGGTCTTGATGTTGGTCGAGGTGGGCTTTCTTTCTCAATTGGAAAACGAAAATGGGAGATTGGAGAATGAATCAAAATGGCGGAGAATTGAATTTGTGGGGAAGCAATAGCTGTAACTAGTGTGTATGTTGTGACTGTAGGAGAAATTTGTGGCAATTAGTTTGCTTCGAAGCATGATTTTTGGTCGATAAATAAAATAACGAAGCATGATTTTTAGTATCTTTTTGATTTGCAAATCGAAGGAAGGAAAGGATTCTCGATTCGAATCGATTCCGATTCGAATCGATTCCAATTCGAGTGGAATTTGGTTGGTTGGACAAGTTTGCGGGGCCCCCGACCAAACTTCGATTTATATTATTATCACAGCAAAAAAAAAATAAAGATTTAACAGTTGGGCAAGAGCTGCTGATAGCGAGAATACACGACATATCAAAGTCTGATTCCAGAGCTGCACTCAGTCTCGACTATCTCATCTCATTCCATGAAATAAATTGATCTCCATGTTAATGACATTACGACATTTTTCCCTTCAGCACACTGCAATTCCCGCTACTTTCCTTTCCTTGATTGGTGTCAAGAAAGATACAACTGCTAGAAATAAACCCGTCCCCACAATTTCAAACTTCGAAACTCAACTTATCAGTAAAAAATTTAGAATTTGTCCCCCAGACTCTAATGTTTTTAAAGTTTTCGTTGCTGCCCTTTGCCCCACCCCTTGCAACCACACAACAACTAAAAGAACAAGCCAACAAGATTACTACAGAACCAACATGAGTATGATATCTTCATTCACGATAACTGGGGGCTCTGCCATGTAACAGCTTAGTTGACAAGGAATACACAAGAATTGATTGAAACCAGGAGACTGCTCGGACAAAGTGCCCAGATCAGCAGCAGCCATGCGAGGCTATGCTGATGCTCGCTGATTATCCATCTTCTGATAACAATAAAGGCCTATAGAGTACATGGAAACTATCCCCGCGCCACCATAACCCTCCCCAAGGCGAAGAAAGAGATCAGTGTGAAAGACTTCCATGCCTCTGTCATCTAAAATTGCAGCAATGGGATCGGCCTCTAGCCAATTTGTCCCACAGGCAAATCATTTGTCTCGGGGATTGATAGTGAGCAGTGTAGTAGTTCTCCATGCACCCATACTGGCAAAACTTCCAGTGGTGGGAGTACTGAACTGCAGTCGTCCTGTTGAACTGTTCCACCCACATGCCCATGCTTACATCCTCCATCTTGAACAGCTGCAAGTTTATGTTACACGGGGCATCACAATATCTATTAGTTCGCAGAGAATCATCTACACCAGGCAAATGAAACACAAATGTAGGCTCACCCTTAGGCTTTGATGGGCATGTTGAAATACTATGAACCTCGCAATGTCACTTGAAATGATGTAGCCGGGCCCATTGGCATACGGTGGATATAACTCTTCCGGCCACTCCTGCAAGTACCAGAACCGGTAATAAGACAAGAAAATAATGGTGTCATATGAGAAAATAAAGGGAAAATTTTATACCCCCTCCTTTTTTTTGACAGAATTTATACCCCGTCTCTGAAAATTATTTTGTCTTGTACACCCGGGCATTTAAATCCAGTGGATATTCCATCAATTCCTTTGTTGATTTGTTCTCAACCCCTAAACACTATTTTCACATGAAATGCCATATCATCCTATTGTGGATTCAAAAGAACTACCCCTAGTAATGCATTCACAGAACACATGGGACCACTTTCTTAAAAAAGCATGGGCCCACGTGCAAATTCAAAAGTTATTTTCTATTGAATTAGCAAAATTTCTGTTAAAATTGTTATATAAATTAAACTTTTCATATATTTTTAGATTTGTCATAAACATCTCAGTTAGCCATATGAACGTCATATATCTTGTACAATTTGTTAGCCTTTTATAAGAAAGGAAGGGTAAAACTGTCATTTAAAAAACTTCTGCAATCATACAACCAATATGTATGTGTAAAAGAGATTTGGGTTTAAAAACAAATGACTTCCAATTTTAACGGAAGGAGGGATTTAAAACAATTTTTCCTAAAGGAAATGGAGATATGACCTGGCAAAATGTTGAGCAGGCCTTACAAAAGGATTGACCAAATATCTCTAATTAATAGGGTTGTCAGCCACATGTTAAAATTGTGTTAGTTGACTGCAAGACATTTTATTTAGTTTACTTGCTTCTTTTTTTGGGTTGGGGATAGACTTCAACTTGCGTGTTTGGATGTAAGGAATCCGAGTGAAGTGAGGAAGTGGGGAAGTATAATTGCTCATTTCCCTATCTATCCAAACACCGGAAAAGGAAAATAAGAAAACCCCTTTTCCCTTTTTCATCTCTCTTTTACACAACCATTTTCTCACTTCCAGAGTGCTACAGTTAATTTTGTGGTCATGTAAATCTCATTTATAATAAGTTATAGCATAAAACAGTTAATTTTTGGTCATGTAAATCTCACTTGCATTCTAATTACAATCTATTTTTATTTTTCTTAATTAATTTTTATTTTAATATTATTTTGCGGTCAACTTTGTGGTCAACTTTTCCATTTCCACTTTTCATTACCATCCAAACACCGGAAACGACAAAACATTTTCCAAACCACACTTCCCAACAACCATCCAAACACCAGAAAGCTTACTACTCATTTCCCTTTTTCCTAAAGGAAATAAATCTTACTTCCTACTTCCTCACTTCACACCAATTCCTTAAATCCAAACAGACCCTATGGCAATTAAGCAAGCTGAGGATCCCATAAGCCCTATAAGGCCCAGTACAAAGTCAAAAGTTTAAACACAACAAATAGGGAGCAAATCCTCGAAATTCCCACCAAGTCAAGACTCAAAACCAAGTAAAGAAAAATGAGTAAGATGACAAGGTTAACACTGTGGATCCACACACCACTCCGCAAAGTCACAAAGAGGCAATTTGGAAGAAAACCCAAGAAACAGTTTCAAGACCAAAGAAATAAAGAAATAAAGAAATAAATGTTGGGAAATAAGAAATAACAGAAGTGTAATGACCAGTGATGACTAGTGATATTTCAGGTGAATGTATATCTGCAAGCAGCTCAACTCTTTGACCATGTTTTCCATACAGAACAGGGCTGACAAGTATATGTTATTTCAGCTACTGTCCCGGAGCATATAAATTACATTCAGAAACCAGGAAATACACTTCAACTTATTAAGTGGCTGAACACATACATAATTGAAATAACTATTTAGTCCTACAATTACCCTCAGTGGTGCAGGATGTATGTCGAAGTATAATGATGAATTAAATGAAATGACTCGGGAGAAAGAAAAAGGAATGGACACACTTTGTGTTTATGTCCACTCTAGAGAGAGAAAAAAACATTGAAAATAATGTTGTAACACCTAAAAATCCATATTTGACACACTACGTGTTTATGTCCACTCTAAAAAGAGAAAAACATTGAAAATAATGTCATAACACCTAAAAATCCATATCGACAAATTACCTCATATGTGACTGCCCATTTTCCACTTCTTAAAGGCCGATGCAGGAGATTGAGGTTCCCCATGTAAACAGATCTCTTCCAAGCACTACCCCTGATCTCATTCAATACAGCATCCACCCTAATAAATGTATCATCATCACATTTCATTATGTATGAGGTAGTCAGATTCTGAACCTGCAGCATTACGCGGCACAACAAATTCACTGAGTGAGAACTAGTGAGCGTGCAATGGAAATAAAAGGGGTCAATGTCAGAGCCGTGAAGCAAATAGAACGCACCCCATACTCGCAAATGGCAATTGTCTTGAGAACCACTAGCTCATAACGATCCATAAATGGCAAGATGACAATATCTCCAAAATATTCTGCTTCCTTCTTTAGCACTGCATTGACCTCCTTCCTTGGATTCTAAACATTCATAAAAGCAAATGTTCACAGCAAAGCAACCTCCAGAGTTCACGAAGAATCATACAAAACAGAAAAAGAAATGCAGTAGCTAGACTCGTAGGTTTTAGAATGCAAGATTAAAGTTTAGATATTATACGCCTTTCTTCTAGACCCTTTCTTAGTCTAAGAGAATTTGGCAAGTTGTTCCTCAGTTGCACAGGCTCAAACTACATGACCAATAAGAAGTTTTTCCTACATTCAAGCTAGCCTCTAGGATTTGTGACAACCCCCCTCCAGTCCATAGTTTTCTTAGCCAGGAATCCAAGACCAAGGGCTGGCATGTGATAGGTTGACAGCTGATCATGAAACTTTGTCGCATATTTCATGGAGAGTTGAGTTCCATAACCAAACCCCAACACCCCCCCCACCCCACCCCACCCCACCCCAAATTGGACTGATGTGGATTGGAGTAGGCTGCTTCTCTGTTTTTTTTTTTTTTTGGCCCCCTCTTTTTCCCAGTCTTCGGCTATTTGTTAGAATACCTTTCACTTAAGTTATGTATTTCAGGATTCGGGAAAGAAAGATGTGAAGAAGAAAGGTAGCTGATCAGATAACTAAAGAACTCTTCCATAATGAAAGAGTCCATATTCTTACAATCCATAAAACAACTTTGACTGATTTCAACCCCTTATTAGAAAAAACATAATCGTTGTGGACCTTTGTACCCAACCTATTTTGATCAGTATTTACATATCCAAAGTTCACTTCTGATGGTTTATAGTATTGGTATTGAACATTAGAATCATAATGTTAACAGCATCTGAAACATGCAAAAGCTTGTAAAAGACTTACCAATGCAACAAAGAAACGTGATATCACATTTGATGACTTGATTTCAGATGACTGCATCCAGGTTTTCCGAACCGCCATGCGCTCGGCAAAATGATTAGTTGCAGACAAAATGCCAATGAAAAGTTGAAAAGGTTGATCTGGCAGAGGAGGGGATTTCCACTTTGCTGACATTTCCAACACTCGTTGAAGTGAAAAACTCGGATGAGATTGGGGAAGAGAAGTGGCATATACTGAATGTATCTCCACATCTCCCTTGATGGCTAAACCTGTTGCATCTTCAAGAGTGAATCCCTGATAAAGCACCCATCTACATTGTAAGAGAAGAATTTTCTAGTATAACACAACACAGCAGATTCATATGCTTACAAAAAAATAGAAATGCAGATGGCCATATAAGACAGTGGAACTTTGATATGATCTGCCCACTTGAACAGAAAGGAGGTATGGTTGAATTAAGAAGTGTCAAAGCACAGTATATAGCTAAACATACCGGCCGGTATGGGAATGAAGTTACATGCTGGCCCCCTACATTAACGTGGTATCCTTCAACACCAGCTCGTAAAGTTAAGATAAACAATCTTCCTTCAGCAAAAGGGAAAGGCCATGTCATTGCTGGCTTCTTTGCACGGCCTATGAACCTCTGCAACCATGAAGTTGTTTTGGATCCTTTCGAGTCAACAATATCACTGCGTACCCATTTCTCACATTTGTCAAACCCATCAACTGTCCAAAAAACATTTGAAATTAATAATTCTCGCTAATATATGCTAGAATAAAAATTAACAATATATTGTCAACAATTTACAAGAATAACAATCGAATGATTCCCCACAGATTGGCAGATAGTTTAAAACATGTTTGCCACAATAAAGGCATGTGCACTGTGATGAGCAAGTGTTTTGGTTTCAATTTCAGTCCCTTGCCTGCATTTCAGATTCCGGACATTCGGCAGTTTCGGGATTCGAGTTTCAGTTTTTGCCTCTAATATTCACAAAAAACGTGTTTAAAAGTACATGTAAATATGTATTTCTCCTCAACTGTTAATGCCTAATATGTGAATAGAACTACAGACTTTTTATACAGCTATACTTTTAGTTTTGGATGGCTTCCATTTGAATGGCCTATTATTGAATTTTAAGTGCGAAGGATTAGCTTCCAAATAAAATATAAGAGTAACCATACTCCTACATCCTCCACTACAACATGGAAATAAATAGGGGAACTCTACTTTCCATTAGCTAAATGTCCGGTGGAAAGTGGTAGGAGTAACTAGCATAGTTACTCCCTAGTTACTCCCTCTATGTGTGTCACTAGCTATTAAGGATTCAATTTCGCTTTTAATCCGGTGTCACAAACACTTCTTGGTTGATAACATTACCGATTACCTGTTCTTTTATATTTTGTGATCCTAATCTCGCATTAATATATAGTGATGTCCTTAAGATCTTTTCTTTTCAGAAATAAATTTTCATTGTAAATTCTTATACAAGTGATCTCTCACATCCAATGAGATCTTTTTGTATATTTATATGATTATCTAATGTATGTAATTTTACCAAATATACACGAAAGGAGGAAACATCTTATCCATATTTCAAGTTTTCAACTAACAATGAATATTAATATTAACAATATTTAGGATATGTAGATATTTGTGAAAAATGTGTTAGAATTTTACCTTATTTTTCAAGAGGAGATGATAGTCCAAGAAAATCCAATTGAGTTGGAGAAGACGATGACTTGAAGTAGAAGAAGCAAATCAAGGTGAAGCAGTTTCCTTTTCAGGCGATTGCGAGTTTCCTTTTCAGAAAGAGTATGAATAAGATTCAATTCCTATTCAATAAAGATTTATTTCTAAAGATTAAAGGGTCTAGAATCCTTCAAGATCAAGGAGATCAACTCCTAATAGAATTGATCAAGATTCTTCAAGCATCTAATGGGCAAGATCATCTCATAATCCAAATAGGAGTTATATTGTAAAATCCTATAATAAAAGGTTATAACCTAGGATTTAGGTGGAGCAGAAGAGAAGATTAAATTTGTGGTGATCAAAAATGTAAGGCCCTAAAAAGCCAAGAAGGGCCTAAGAAGCTAAGAAAGAGAGAGCAAGGTAAAAGTGTATGGAAAGAAGGTATACTCTTGTAATCTAAGTATAGATTCAAGGGGAAGGTGAATACTCTTGTGTCATCAAGAGGAAGATTATATCTCTTTTATCAAGTTTATTAATAAAGCTCTCTCAAGTTCTCTCCTCGCGGACGTAGGCAAAGTTTGGGCCGAACCACGTTAAATTGTGTGTTCTTTTTCTTATATCTTTTAATATTCATCTTATGTGCTCGAGATAATCGATCTCATGGCGCGCTTGAGGTCATCGGTGGGGATCTCTGTATCTCCCAACTATTGGTATCATAGTAAGTATGGTATCCCGGGTTATGCAGGCAACAATTGGTATCGGAGTATATCAATTTCGGTCACAACAAATGGTATCAGAGCTGATGGTGTTCATTCAAGACTCGAGTGCTCTAGATGAAGAAGAAAATGTCAAGTCGATAGAGTTCGGCGGAGGCATCAAGATGAAAAAGACAACAAGAAAGTTCAGATTTGTTCTAAGATAAAGATCAATGACTTTTGGAGTATATTGATCAAGGTGAAGTCGTCAAGGCTCAATGATGCTCAGATCTGAACACGGTAGATGCGTAGGTGATGATCGGATCATCGCCACTGGCAGACGGCAAGACGAGCTCGACGAGCTCACGGAGGCATCACACAAGGCATCCATGGAGGCTCGCTATGACAGCAAGTCAAAGAAAAAATAGCAGAGGGTGCTGAAGATGATCAACGGACGAGATTGATCGGAAGGTAGATCGTACGGATTCAGACGATCAAGGTGTCGACCCCTATGTTTTTTTCAATGTTCTGGATGCAATGGTGGGTGCAGATCGAGGAGATTCCAATGTCTGATGCAGGTTCTGTATAGATCGGTTAAAGGAATCGACGGAGATCATGGTCAAAGTTACGACGGGCTAGTCATGACACGGTGAGATTATTGCAGGCATTGGTGGATCTATCAGGTTTGAAAATCATCAATAACAGGGTAATAGATCTGGCAAACATCAATTAGTGGTGGATGGCAGCCCTGATTGATGGAAGGAAGACCATGGCAGTGTGTGGCGGGAAGGCTTGGTAAGACTATGGCAGTTATGTGAAGACAATAAGTCTCAAGGTTAAACTATCGATAGAAGGTGGACCATCACCAAGTGATCGATGGAAAACTATGGCACGACAAGCCTTTGACAATATTTATATAAAGTTGGCATGATCATGGCAGAATTAGAGGCGAATTGCCTCAAGACCGACAGGGCCCCATGGCCGAGAAGGCGTCACAAAGCGAAATTTGCTAGCGGCGGTGATGCAATGCAAGCTAAGGGAAAGAAAATAGGTCAAGGAGTTTCAACAAAAAGCTTGAAGGGAGCTCACTTCGAGGTGGAGCTTCAAGGGAAATTACAACGGGTCTAAGTATTGCAGGACGACTAAAGAAAGGATGCATTCGGGTAAGGCCTGAGATGGCCCAAGGCATGATAGTGAATTCGCCAAAGGCCCCAGGAAGAGGGGGCAAGGTTAAAGGCTTCACGACATGGTTACAATTAAGAAAAGAATTAAGGTAGTAATCCAAAATCTCATGTTGTTTTGCTAAAGGCTTGAAAAGCAAGTCAAGGTGGAGATTGTTAGGATTTTGCCTTGTTTTTCAAGAGGAGGAGATGGTCCAAGAAAATCCAATTGAGTTGGAGAAGACGATGGCTTGAAGCAGAAGAAGCAAATCAAGGTGAAGCAGTTTCCTTTTCAGGCGATTGTGAGTTTCCTTTTCAGCAGTATGAATAGAATTCAATTCCTATTCAATAAAGATTTATTTCTAAATATTAAAAGGTCTAGAATCCTTCTAAATCAAGGAGATCAACTCCTAATATGATTGATCAAGATTCTTCAAGTATCCAATGGACAAGATCATCTCATAGTCCAAATAGGAGTTGTATTGTAAAATCATATAACTAAAGGGTTGTAATCTAGGATTTAAGTGGAGCAGAAGAGAAGAATAAAGTTGTGGTGAACAACAATGTAAGACCCTAAAAAGCCAAGAAGGCCCTAAAAAGCCAAGAAAGGGAGGAGCACGGTGAAAGTGCATAGAGAGAAGGTATACTCTTATAATCTAGGCATATATTCAAGGGGAAGGTGAATACTCTTGTGTCATCAAGAGAAAGGTTAGATCTCTTTGTATCAAGTTTATTAATAAAGCTCTCTCAAGTTCTCTCCTCGTGGACGTAGGCTAAGTTTAGGCCGAACTACGTTAAATTGTGTGTTCTTCTTCTTATATCTTTTAATGTTTATCTTGTGTGCTCAAGATAATCGATCTCATGGCGTGCTTGAGGTCGTCGGTGGGGATCTTTGTATTTCCCAACTATTGGTATCATAGTATGGTATCCCGGATTATGCATGCAACAATTGGTATCGGAGTATATTAATTTCGGTCACAACAAAATGATCTTCATAATTAAAATATATTGTAATTGTACGTTTATGAGAAGTGAATAAGTATGCACATAGGAAATTGATTGATGTTGGCGAAAATAGTATTTTCTGGTGTCATTCTTTACATGTTAATAATTTGATGTATTTTTTCATTCTCTTTGGTGCACAAACTTTATACCATGGTGTGTGATAGAATTTTCTTCAAGTTCTCGTCCTAGAAAATGCAGAGAAATTTTTTGACTTTCTCTCAAATAGAACAATAACAATTGTCAGAGTCATTAACCCAAGTTAGAGTTGTTATTTCCATGAGAATCACTTCACTATTTAATTCATAACCCCATACTTCCTCTCCCACCCTAACCCTAATGCCCTACTTTGCGAGCTCCAAGAGTTTACTTAAGTGTATGTTATTCTATTGATTCACGCGTAATGGTGCCTCGAGGGGCTTAATTGGTCAGGCTAAGATTAGCTTATAACTATAATCACACCATTAACCATTTTTCTTATGCATATGCTGATTTTCAATCATAAGGCTCCTCAGATTTTCAGTCATGGTTATTATGTTCATGCTTGGATTTCTTTCTTCTTGGCTCTACTGTTTTCAATTGTACCTCAGTGTTCTAAAAATCGGTTTCATTATTCGTGCAGCCCAACACTGAATAATGATTAATCGGATTAATCAAGAATTAATCGGAGATTAATCGTTTTGAATATTTTAATATATTTAATTATATTTATACACAACTACATATGAATGACAGTTAATTGTTGAAAATACCTAAATATTATACAAGACAATATCTAGATGTGAAGTTAGAAACCATGATATGTTGAACAACAAGACAATATAAATAAATAGTAAAAAAGAAGAAGTAAGAGAACTTATCTCGTCGCATTAGTAATCCAAGATTTCAAATTTGCAACATAAATATAAATCAAAGAACTTACCTGTATAATAAGATAAATAAAAAAATAGTTAATTTATCAATCAAAATAATGAGCTTTAAAGAATGATGGAGAAAGATTGCTAAATAAGTTAATTTAAAAATAATTAAAAATAATAAAACATAAGTATCACTTTATGCAAAATATACAATAATAAAATATCATAATTCATAATTCATTTACTATTTAATAAATAATAGTTCTACTATTTAACAAAAGATCATTATTAAATCATCAACATCACAACATAAACTATTTAGCGATCCAACACACACAAAGTGATAAGTATTTCAATAAAAAAATATATAAAATGCCTAAATGATTAATTGGGAATTAATCGGATTAATCGGGCATTAATCTGGGATTAATCGTTTTGGATCTGATTAATCGCCCGAGCGCATAATCAGAGCGATTAATGTAATACTAAGCGAGCTGCCACCGAATAGGATAAATCGGCCGATTAATCCGATTTTTAGAACAGTGTTGTACCTTGATTAAGGACTTAAAGAATAAAAATGAAACCTCAGACTTCTTAATTTGGTAATCAGTTCTTTCCCTTGAGACATTAGAAAGCTCAAAAAATATTGAGAATCAATTTACTAGTAACAAATTTTCCCAACAAAAGGTTCAGCCATTCCAGGTTCATCTTGTTTCATAAGAACAAATATTTCCAAACATACATTTCAGTTTCTTGTATAATAGTTCTGTTGTTGTTAAATTCGCTCCATGAAAATTGAGTACAAATATTTGTGACCATAAATAATATGCATGAGTAAAGAATGTTTCCCATTTTGTTATTATTTCATTCTCTTTTGCGGTTAGTATATTTTTCCACTTATTTAAGTATTTCTTATTCAATGGCCACATTCCTTTTTAATGATATAGCATGGTTCCACGAGCAAAGTATGTGAGTAAAGTTGGTACAAGACAATTAAGATATATCTACAACAAGAGAAATCCCATTACATTTGGAATAAGTCTTAGAAATACACAGTTATAAGCCACATTCATCCAAACCGCATTTTTCTGGATTTGCCAAGTCAACTGTACTCCAACCAAACTAACTGATCACAAAAATGTATCAAAATAAGGCAAATCCTATGATTTTGAGATGTGCACATATGCATCTTGTTGCAACATGGACAAAGTTGTTGGGCACTGGAATTCAAACAAACATGGAGGGAGAAAGTTTTTGTGTATCAACATGTATTTCACACATACATTTATCTACATCTGGTTGTGTGCCTATACTTATATATGAGAAGAGCTTTGAAACTGAATGTAATAATTATAATGTTGATTTTGCAGGGTAAAAGGGCATAAATACACTTTATCAAGGGTCGATTTTTTAAGTAATGGGCATATTTTTAAGCAACTGACATAAATGGGCATATACATACAATGCTTTATCAGACAGGAGAGGACAGGGAAAAATGTATGACAAGGAAAAAGAGCTTCAATAATTTGATTTGTATCACTATCATGCTTAAAATCAACTAATTGTGCTGTTTATGATATTAAATCAGATGTGCTAACTTGAATGTTGTGTATTAAAACAGTTTATGGTACTAATTTTCGATAACAAGGGTAACATTCAAAACAAGTGATTGCATGAATCCAATTTAAAAATCATGACAAAATTGTATAGCATGCCAAAGATGGATTTTGTCAATACCTGTGTCATCTTCGTCCTTCGATGGCAGGCCATTGCACCGCATAGCTGTACCCCACTGCATCCGATAGCAAGTATTGTGCTCAATGACTGGCATATGACTCCAATCTCCCCTCAGTCTCGGGTTCAAATGCAAGATCCTTGGTGGATCTTCTCCGCTCACGGCTTTCAACCCTTGAAGCTCCACCATGAACTGTGAAACCAACACAATGCCATCCAGTTCCCCTATGCTTTTGAGCTGCGGAACATACTCTTCATGAGCCTCGAGAGGCTTTCCAACAATAGTAATGGCTGAACCAACCGAAAGGCCGCAGGGCAAGAACATGAGCCTCTCCCCATCAATCCCGGCAGCTGCTTCGTCCTTCTCGCTCATAGAAACGGAAGTGGGGCAAGATTCGGAGTGGCCTTGCATGAAAACAGTCTGATTCAGATCATTGCTTGTTGAATCTAAATCCTCCTCCAGCTCATCCCAGGCCCTGGTCCCCAGTGTCCACGCCTCATCGGCCATTCTTTCTAACTCGGTGAGGTTGGCGGCTTTAGTCCTAGTCCCGGCGAGGATCCTACCGTAGGGGTAGCGAAGAGGCTTGATCTTGACCTTGATGTTGTCGATGTCGATGGGGTTAGGGTTATCGAGGTTGGAGGAGAGAGGGAAATGGTGGTCGGCAGAGTGGAAGGGGCGGTCGAGGCCGGTGAAGCTGTCGTCGTCTCCGCCAGTGAGAGAGGTGGCGATCTCGAGGAATCTTCGGAACTTGAAGGAGATGAAGATGAGATAGAGGGCGGCACAGGCGAGAACGAGGTGGCAGAGCTTCCATCTTCGAGAAGAAGCTATGGAGGCTTCTACGCTTCTTGCCCTCTTCATCTGTCTGCCCGTCTGTTATCTCTTCTATTTAAATCGAAAGAAATAAACGAATCGAAATATTGATCAATTTCACGGCTACGAAGCAAAGCAAATCCGATCCAATGTAAATTTACTACTACATGAGGCTGAGGCTGTTGGTACAGATTGGACAGAAACGACGAGATCGTCTCCGACGGTGGGACATCGATCCGATCGGAGTTTGGGTCATTGGTCGATCTGTTCCATTAGTTTCGATTGGGAATGCAAATGATATGCATAATACTAGTGTACCGCGTTATCGATAAGAAATCGACCGATCAGCGTAGAGGCGGAGAAAGAGGCAGACGAAGAAAGTGTTGGCCCAAAGGCCTATCACCCTAGTTTTGATGATGATCAACTCATAAAGTTATGTTTACTAATGATCTTGTGTTTAATTAGTGACAGATTCATTATCAAGATCTTAGTAGGTGCATAGCTCAACAAAAGATAAAATATCAAGATTTGGAGCTAGCACGGTTTGATCCAAAGAACTTTTGGATCAAGCTTGGACCAAGTCAAGAAGATGAGAAGCCTTCAAGGGAAGACCTCAAGATCAAGACTTGTGTTTAGGTATAAGATTTTTATGTTTTAGATAAAATGTAAAGGATAGAATAGTTGGTGGATTGCTCAAGTATATATCACACACACTCTTGATTTACTTGTCTTTTCATAAAAGAATTTTCAGATTTAGGAAAGACTTTCTTTTTGGAAAAACATAGTTTTGGTTTTTGGTATTCAAAGTTATATGTTTCAACCAAAACCTTATTTAGAGCCTAATGTCAAAAACATAGATATTTCATCTTGATTGTGTAATGGATCATATCCATACACACTATGCTTTAAAAGTATATCTTGTTTTTGTATTTGATGAAGATTTGAAAAAACATGTTTTGAAAAAATATTGTTTTGGAAAAACAGTTTTTATCATGAGCCAAATATTTCCAAGTTACAAAAATAGTCCAATCTTTTATAACATGCCTTGATTTTGTGCAAGCATGTTTGTATATCAAAATATATTGGTTAAACTATTTTTGTAGATTTTTAAGTATTTTATGGGATTTTATTTAAGCCATAAAGACTAACTTTTTAATCCCAGAAAACTGTTTCAGGCTTCGGATAAGTCGACTAGTAGCCTTTATAAGTCGACTAATCCTGGAGTCGGCCGACCGGACCGGTCGACCGACGTGCACGGATGTGCACGCCTTTGTGCACTGGAGGACGGCCGACCGTACGGGTCGACCGCTCCAGAGAGCAAAGCTCTCTGGAAAGTTCGGCCGACCGTACGGGTCGACCGATAGAGAGTTAGACTCTCAGCTCCAGTGGGTCGGTCGACCCAGGCGGTCGACCGTGGCTCCAACGGTCGGATTTCTTACCGTTGGCGGTCGACCGCACGGTCGACCGGCATCTCTGACAGACCCCAACGGCTATATTTTTCTGGCCTATAAATTTGGGGGTTTGGTCATTGTTTTGAGCTAAGATTTTGGAGACTCTTAGAGCCAATTTTTCCCATTCATTCCAGAGGTTTTTCTCCACAAAATTAGAGCCAATACTTCCAATTAAAAGGAGAGTTTATCAAGAGTGTAAAATAGATTTTCTTGAGTTTTCACCAAAGATTATTTTCTTGTTTTCTCACACAAACACTTGAGCATCCATTGATCTATTCATCCTATAGGAGTGTTGTAGTGAGAGCTTTTATTGGTGATCAAAGTGTTTAGATCACCAAGATTTCATTCTTGTACTTTGAGGAGACGGGCAAGTGTGCTCGTGGTGGTTTGGAGTTCGGTTGTGAACTCTTTGGTTCGAGGTGCGGCCTCGGCGAGCTAGTGAGCTTGCGTGTGTACGGGACTAAGGAGTCCGAGGGCTTGTAGGTGTTGCGGCACCGGGGAGAGATCCATTGGGATCTTGCATAGTGGAAATCCTTCGTGTGTCGAAGGCGGGGATGTAGAGCAAGTGTGCTCGAACCTCGAAACATACCCTTGTGTTTGCGATTGCTCTCTCTCTCTCTCTCTCTCTCTCTCTCTCTCTCTCTCTCTCTCTCTCTCTTTGTCTTTATATCTTGCATACTTTCATTGTCTATCTTTATATGCTTGATATATTCATTTGTGCTCATTGATATACTTGCTTGGGTTGTTTGCTAACACTTGTATTTAACCAAGAGAGCCAACGCGGCACCTCAGCCCATTCAAGGGGAATCTAGAGGAGTTTGTCCAGAGCCCTTCACGGGGAATTCGACAACACTCTTTGGTTATACGTGGTGTTTAGTGTAAAAGATTTAATTAGGTCATAATTAGTTTTAGCTTCCGCATTATTCGCATTATCAGGCATTAAGTGACCATTAGATTAGCCATCACCTATTCACCCCCCTCTAGGTGAACTTACAATTGGTATCAGAGCTTGGTACTCTGATTTGGGTCTAACAACCTAGAGTTAAAGATCCTCATTTTAGGCTAATCACAAGATTTTGTACACACACCATGGACTTCATGTCACCACCCACCTTTGACATTCTTAACATCCACATTTGGAAGGTTAAGATGTCTTTGTACCTCAAGGCCCTAGGCATTCATGTTTATCTTACCACTACTAATAATGCATATTGTTTAAATGGTAAGAATTTTGAGGCTAATGCAAAAGCCTTTCATGCTATCAAGTCAACCCTAAATGATGATTATTTATTTAGGGTATCTAATATTGATTCGGCTTTTGTAGCTTGGAACACCCTCCTCTCCCTTGGCGAAAACGAACAATACTATGCGGGGAGTGATTCGGACGTTGGAAGCAACACCTCCAACTTGTGCTACATGGTCCAAGGGGATAGCCCCCTTGAGGTAACTACCGAATCCGAGGATGAGGACATGTCATATGATGAGCTTACTACTTTTTGTCATCTTGTGCTTAAAAAATATGACATGCTTAAAAAGAAAAATAAAAATTTGAAAAAGAATTTTGATTGCATGCTTAATGAAAATGACTCATTTAGAAATAATATTGCATGCTTAGAAAGAGAAAAAGAAGATTTGAAAAATGAGAATGTTTCCCTCATGTCTAAATTGAATGATTTATGTGAAGGGAATATGTCTTTGAAAAATAAGATTGATTTGGTGGAAAAACAATAGGAAGTTGTTTTTCAAGAAAATATTACTTTGAAAAGAAAATTTGTTGAAAAAGAAAAAGAATTTGTTTCTAAAAGGAAAAAGAAAAATGATTCTATATCTCACCATGCTTTACATGCCACAACTTATGAGATTAAAGATTTGAAAAATAAAATGAATGGTTTGAGTTCAACCTTGAACTCTTGTGCTTTTAATCATTCTAGGTTGGAGTCAATGTTTTCAAAGAAACAAACTCCACATGTTCATGCACATCCATATCATGCTTATGATGCACATCATGCTCACACCCACACACATAAGCATACTAAGGTGTACACATGTACACATTGTGGCCGCAAAGGCCATTTAGCAAAGTTTTGTTATGATAATATTAATTCTCTAAATTTTGCTAATTATAAAAATGTTTGGGTTCCTTACAAGACTAACCCCAAAGGACCCAAGAAAATATGGGTACCAAAACCCCCACCATTTGCTTTTGATGTAGGTGAGGGCTCTCACAAGACGTGAGAGGATTGGTGCCTTGGTAGTGGATGCAATGGACTTGATGGACATACTTTTGGATGCATCACTATCAAGGAGCTTTGGTGGGACAACCACCATATTTGGAGCTTTGGAGTTGGTAACAATCTCTAAACTCCTACTTTTTATGTACATGCTAGTTCCTTTATCATATTCTTAGCATGTTCATATTTGTATGTGCTTCATGTGGTATTTACATGCTTAGATGTAGAATGTGTCAAACTTGCATTTATACATGTACAAATAGTGAATTACAATTGATTCATATATGATTGAACTTCATGCTCATTTGTATCCACTATATGCATATGTATAGGCTAGTTTTGATGATTCTTGTTTATACATGTTTTACCCTATTTTTATGCTTTACTTCATGTATATATATTATTAATTCAAATCTAATAAATATACATGTATACCCGTGAGTCTCTTGCCTTCATGCAAACATCATTAATAGACTCTTTTAGATTTGGGATATGTATGTGTATTGTTAGGATTGGATTAATCATACATATACCATGAAGATTAGTGTTTTGATGAAAATGATTTTTTCGTGTTTTTGTTAAAAATGTGACTTATGATCTTTTTGAGCTTTAATGACTATTTTCATAAGAATACTAGTTACATGATCATTTAACACTCACACTTTTGTTAAAATCATTTTTGAGCTTTATAGACCATGAGTGCTTAAATTTTTGTGTGTCTAGTTATGTTTATGAAAAACATAAGATTTGATATATTTGAAGGATCTTTAACTAGTTTTTCAAAAATAATTTATACTAGTTACTTATTCTTCAAATAGTTTTTGAGATTGACACATGATTCTATTTTCTCAAAATTTATTTGATGCTTCATGATTTGAATATTAGTTTATATGTTAGTTTTTATCAACACTAGGATTTATACTTGAACATATTGTGGGTCACAAATAAATCTATTTATATTTGTGCTTGAATGCTTATTTGAACCCATGAAATGTGCTTGTATTGCTTGGTTTTGATGATACATACATTTTTAAACTTGTATTCCCACTTTTTGAATTTGATTTATGATCATGGGTTTTCATTTCATGTATATGTGTATTTTGCCAAACTTTAAGATATACATATATACCTCTTGAGTCATTTGCCTTTAATGCAAATCTATTTATATGGACTCAATTGTGTTTAAGAGATATGCATGTATACTCATTGTGTTGTCAAAACATACATATATCTTGAAATATAAATTTTGTTTTTAATATAAAAAAAATGTGTGATGATTTTCATGTCTTCATGATTTAAAGGAATATTGAAATTAATTGATATTTTTGCTTTATTCCTTGCTTGAAGTATTCCGTACTAGTTTTAAAACATTTTCATATTAACTAGTGCAAATTCTTCATATGGTAGAGTATATGATAAGCTTACTCTTCAATTGGTATCATTGGATATTTTCAATTGGTATCAATATGATTTTTTATATATATACTCATATTTTGATTGTACGTATGAATGCTTTCAAATTTAAATTATATCAATTTCTATTGGTATTATCTTTTCATACATGTGATCTTTTGTGCTTTAAGAGAGTGAATCGATTATTCTTAAAACACAATGTATATGCTAAGCCTAATTCAACTTTCAATTGGTAACTCTTAAAGCTTATGCAATATGTTTTCAAAATTGATATCAAAATAAAAAAATGTTTACTTGATATCTCAAAATGTGTCTTATTAAGAAAAGTTCAAAATTTTGTTTTAATTCAAAAATTTTTGATTTGTATTTCCTATATGCAATGAGAGCTTAACATCTCTTCTACATATAGATTCATGTTGAGTATATTATTAATTGAGGAGCTTGACAACTCTTCTTTATATGATATACGTGTGTAGGGGGGAGCTTCACATCTCCTCTTATGCATTACATAATATGTGTTATGTGAGTTAGGGCTTGTCATCCCTTCTTCATGTAATGCATATGTGTAGAGAAGCTAACTTAGCGTCTTCCTCTTCATGAATGTATATCGCATATAAATTTTTATTGATTGATTTGTATTACCCCTTCTTGATCTTTTTGTTTTTGACAAAAAGGGGGAGAAAATTTTGTTTGATTTGATTTTACTTTGAACCCTTTGTTGATGAGTGACAAAAAGGGGGAGAAGTATTTGAGTTTATATGCATGTTTTCATTGCTTAAGGGGGAGAAGTATTTGTCTTCCTTGTTAGTTATGCATATATGTTTTGTATTGCAAATAGGAGAAAAAGATTTGGATTTATGCTTGTTGCATGTTTTATCTCCATACTTGCATACATATTCATATGCCTCATTGTCATATCTATTATTTATTTATTGTGCATGAGTTAAGGGGGAGCTTCCTTGAAGCTTTACTTTAATCCATGCATATATAACTTCATGAGTTTTGTCATCATCAAAAAGGGGGAGATTGTTGGCCCAAAGGCCTATCACCCTAGTTTTGATGATGATCAACTCATGAAGTTATGTTTACTAATGATCTTGTGTTTAATTAGTGACAGATTCATTATCAAGATCTTAGTAGGTGCATAGCTCAACAAAGGATAAAATATCAAGATTTGGAGCTAGCACGGTGTGATCCAAGGAGCTTTTGGATCAAACTTGGACCAAGTCAAGAAGATGAGAAGCCTTCAAGGGAAGACCTCAAGATCAAGACTTGTGTCTAGGTATAAGATTTTTATGTTTTAGATAAAATGTAAAGGATAGAATAGTTGGTGGATTGCTCAAGTATATATCACACACACACTCTTGATTTACTTGTCTTTTCATAAAAGAATTTTCAGATTTAGGAAAGACTTTCTTTTTAGAAAAACATAGTTTTGATTTTTGGTATTCAAAGTTATATGTTTCAACCAAAACCTTATTTAGAGCCTAATGTCAAAAACATAGATATTTCATCTTGATTGTGTAATGGATCATATCCATACACACTATGCTTTAAAAGTATATCTTGTTTTTGTATTTGATGAAGATTTGAAAAAACATGTTTTGGAAAAATATTGTTTTGGAAAAACAGTTTTTATCATGAGCCAAATATTTCTAAGTTACAAAAATAGTCCAATCTTTTATAACATGCCTTGATTTTGTGCAAGCATGTTTGTATATCAAAATATATTGGTTAAACTATTTTTGTAGATTTTTAAGTATTTTATGGGATTTTATTTAAGCCAAAAAGACTAACTTTTTAATCCCAGAAAACTGTTTCAGGCTTCGGATAAGTCGACTAGTAGCCTTTATAAGTCGACTAATCCTGGAGTCGGCCGACCGGACCGGTCGACCGACGTGCACGGATGTGCACGCCTTTGTGCACTGGAGGACGGCCGACCGTACGGGTCGACCGCTCCAGAGAGCAGAGCTCTCTGGAAAGTTCGGCCGACCGTACGGGTCGACCGACAGAGAGTTAGACTCTCAGCTCCAGTGGGTCGGTCGACCCAGGCGGTCGACCGTGGCTCCAACGGTCAGATTTCTGACCGTTGGCGGTCGACCGCACGGGTCGACCGGCAGCTCTGACAGACCCCAACGGCTATATTTTTCTGGCCTATAAATTTGGGGGTTGGTAATTGTTTTGAGCTAAGATTTTGGAGACTCTTAGAGCCAGTTTTTCCCATTCATTCCAGAGGTTTTTCTCCACAAAATTAGAGCCAATACTTCCAATTAAAAGGAGAGTTTATCAAGAGTGTAAAATAGATTTTCTTGAGTTTTCACCAAAGATTCTTTCCTTGTTTTCTCACACAAACACTTGAGCATCCATTGATCTATTCATCCTATAGGAGTGTTGTAGTGAGAGCTTTTATTGGTGATCAAAGTGTTTAGATCACCAAGATTTCATTCTTGTACTTTGAGGAGACGGGCAAGTGTGCTCGTGGTGGTTTGGAGTTCGGTTGTGAACTCTTTGGTTCGAGGTGCGGCCTCGGCGAGCTAGTGAGCTTGCGTGTGTACGGGACTAGGGAGTCCGAGGGCTTGTAGGTGTTGCGGCACCGGGGAGAGATCCATTGGGATCTTGCATAGTGGAAATCCTTCGTGTGTCGAAGTCGGAGATGTAGAGCAAGTGTGCTCGAACCTCGAAACATACCCTTGTGTTTGCGATTGCTCACTCTCTCTCTCTCTTTGTCTTTATATCTTGCATACTTTCATTGTCTGTCTTTATATGCTTGATATATTCATTTGTGCTCATTGATATACTTGCTTGGGTTGTTTGCTAACACTTATATTTAACCAAGAGAGCCAACGCGGCACCTCAACCCATTCAAGGGGAATCTAGAGGAGTTTGTCCAGAGCCCTTCACGGGGAATTCGGCAACACTCTTTGGTTATACGTGGTGTTTAGTGTAAAAGATTTAATTAGGTCATAATTAGTTTTAGCTTCCGCATTATTCGCATTATTTGACATTAAGTGACCATTAGATTAGCCATCACCTATTCACCCCCCCCCCTCTAGGTGAACTTACAGAAAGAGGGGGAGAGCTCAGAGAGAAAAGAGACGGAGAGGATCGATATTGTTCTCTCTCTCTCGATCTCTCTTAGACGGATGGACAAAATTTCTATATGAGTCACAAAAGAAAACTTCCCTTCGGTCGATTTTGATAATACTAGCATACTATTAAGATGGTGGAAACTGACATCAGTGAAGACAGGCGGCGGCGCAGGAGAAGATTAAGAATTTACTGGAGGAGAAAGTAGAAGAAGAAAAAACGAGAAGGAAGAAGGATGAGAGGAGAAGAAGAATGGAGAGGGAGGGCGCTGAGCGGAAAGCGACGACGAGGAGAGGAAGCCGTGGAAGGGGAGGGTGTTGCTCTCTCTCTCTCTCTCTCACTCTCACTCTCGGATGAACGGACAGACGAACGGACAACTTTTATGAAGGAATCACAGGGGAAAACTTCCCTTCTGTCAATTTTGAAAATAATATAATACCAGATTACCGCTTGGCAATGAAATCGAGCGGCGAAGCGGAGAGAGAGGGAGAAGGAGGAGGAAGGAGAAGGAGGAGAAGATGGGGGGGAAGAGGGGAAAGGAGGAAGGAGGAGGGGGAAGAGGGGGAAGGGGGCAGGGAGGGCCGCTATGAGAGGGGAGTTGCTGAAAGAGGGGAGAGGGTGACTCTCTCTTGCTCTCTCTGTGGCTCTCTTTTTGGGAAACAAACGGATAAATAAAGTCAAAGGAGTCACGGGAGAAACCTTGCTTCGCTATATTTAATAATATATAATATACTAGTATACTACTAAGGTGGTGGAAAACGACCTCGGTGAAGGCAGGCGGCGGCGCAGAGAAGGAGATTTGATGGAAGAGGAGGAGAAAGAAGAAAGAAAGAGGAGGAGAAGGAAGAAGGATGAGAGAAGAAGAAGGAAGATAGAGTGCGCTGAGTAGAGGGCGACGGTGAGGGGAGTGAGTGGCGGGATGGGAGGGCATTAAACTTTGTAGCACCTCGCTCCCGGGATACGTACCCTGATACGTATCCCAAATTTTTTTCAATCATATTGTTCAATTTTCTTCCAGTATGTGTTTTTGGGTTGTGATTGCTTTCAGACACTGTTTTTTAATATTTTAGATTTTTCATGATTTTTTGGAATTTTTTGAAATTTTTCTGCAAAATCTCCAAAACCGGTGTCAGTCGGCATCGCTGGCTGATTCCCGAATTTTTAGTTTTCAAATGGGATTAAATTTTCAAAAACGGCTTTCACATTACTTCTTAGAATTTCATTTTCTATCTAAAAACATTTTTTGAGATTTTTCCAAATTTATCAAAATTTGACCGATTCTGGTGTCGGCCGGTATCGCCGGAAGATTTTAGGATATTTAATTTAAAAACTACATTGAATTTCTCGAATCCGATTTCACTGTGTATCTTAAAATAATATTTTCTATTTTAAGAATTTTTCGGAACGTTTCTGAAACAGTCAAATTTTCGCCTTATTAAAATAATAATATTTTTATCGACGATTTCTTTTCTTACTTTTTTCTTCTCTATTCCCTTACTTTGTACTTCCAGAAATTATAATAAATAAATTAGTTAATAAATAAAATTTTATACTATTTTATTTTCTTTTTCTTATATTTTTTCCTTTTCTTTCTTTTTCTTTCTTTTCTTTTCCCCCCATTGACTTTTTCCCCTGCTCTCTGCTCTGCTCCCTGCCAGCCGCCCGCCGCCTGCTCCCGCCCCCCTGCCACCGTATCCTGCAAGCCACCACAGCCCCTCCCCTTCTCCAAAAATTTCATCATTTCCTCTCCTCTATTTAAACACCAATTCCCATTTCCTTTTCATTTTCAACAAATCCAAAAAAATCAAACTCATCTTCAACTCCATCTTCAACCCACTCAAGCATCACCATGGCCGCCGCCTCCACCTTCACCACCACCGCCTCCGGCCACTCCTAGGCCACCCAACCAACTCCCCAACACCTCCTCTTCACACCACCATCTCCTTCAACCACCAACAACCTCCCACCACCACCAATTTCACCAAAACTCACCTCCATTACCATCATTTCTTCTCCAAAATTCACCATCCCCTCCACCAATTTCTCCACTCCTACCAACCCGACATCATCTCCTCCTCCTCCTCTAACTCCCCACAACCTCCAATCATCACCACAACCACCACCACCACCAACCACCATCACCACCTCCACCAAAACAACAACCACCACAACAAAGCAAACACCCCACATCCACCTCCCTCTCCCCCGGCCGCACGCGCGCCCAGCATCACCGGCGCCGCCGCTGCCGCCGCCAGGCCGCCGCCGGCGGTGGCCGCCGGCCGACCTCCCTCCTCCTTCTTTTTCTTTCTTTCTTTCCTTCTTCTTTTCTTTCTTTCTTTCTTTCATTTCAAACTTCTTTCATTCCCTAAATAAACACACATTTCCCTCATTCCAAAAATACCCTTCCCCTCATTCCCTTATTACTTTCCTTTAATTACAACTCTACCCGCTTTCATTTTAATTTCTATTTTCCTTTTAAAAACACCATATTTTCTCTCTTTCTCTCTCTCTCTTCTTCCTAAAACTTTCCCTCTCCTCTCTCTCTCCTCTCTCTTTCCGTCTCTAATATTTATATAAATATTTTTAATTATATATTTTAATATATAACTAGGGCTAGTGGATTCCTCGTGCGGATTGCCGATTTCCCAGATTTTTAACCAGTATTTCACCCCGGTTTCAGGCGAGTGCTTATTATTAATTTAAAATAATTACACTTGTATTTATAACATGATATTGACATGTGGATATTTTAATATGCCTAATACCTGCTATTGTAATTTTTAGTACATGACTCCATGCTATATTTGACACCGATTATTGCCATGCTATATTTGACACCGGTATTTGCCATGCTATATTTGACACCGATTATTGCCATGCTATATTTGACACTGATATTTGTCATGCTATATTTGACACTGATATTGTCATGCTATATTTGACACCGACACTTGCCATGCTATATTTGACACTGATATTTGCCATGCTATATTTGACACCGATATTTGTCATGCTGTATTTGACACCGATATTTGCCATGCTATATTTGACACCGATATTTGTCATGCTATATTTGACACCGACACTTGCCATGCTATATTTGACACTGATACTTGTCATGCTATATTTGACACATGATACCCGACACCGGTACTTGATATGACATACTTGACACCTGACCCTAACACCCGGTATATGATATGCTTTCATGTGGTACAAATTCCTGGACCTGACATCGTGACTCTTGACCGGACACTACCACCCAAGATACCTGTCTATTATATGACATATTCATGGCTATCACTTTTACGGGGACTTGATTATTATATTATTACCATACATTTGGTACTCCTGAACTTCTGTACTCCTGTATACTTGAACCCCTGAAATAGGGAGGCTCCTGACATTACTCCTGATATTATACTCTTGTTGAACCCCGTAATAGGATAACCATGAATATAGATTACTATGAATACTCTGTGGACATTATCACCGGACAAATTATAATAAGTAGACAACTTACACCGGGATGGGGAAACTGATGAGTACCGATATAGTCTCCATGTTTATGATGGTCTTATAGTGTCGCGCGGCCATATACTTGGATTCGACCTGGAGGCCACCAGGCGTTTTCGTGGGGTGTACTAGCACCCCTACTCCCTTTCCTGTCGGGTGTACCATAAGCCCTTGGGCCTATTCCTGTGGGAGCGGTGACATCCTATTCCTGTTCGGGCGTACAATAAGTCCCGGTACCTAGCGGTACGTTCCGGCTCAGTACCGGATACTCCTTGACCGTTGTCCCGAGCATGTACGGGACCCATTCTAAACACGGTTCGTCGTTCCCCATCAGTTTCCAATAACTTACTCCTCGGTCTGTATGCTGAGGTATGTGGGATGGGACACATACCAATGTATACAAATCAGATGAGTCTTAATAATTAATAGTAACATGCTCCTAATATAGGACTAGCTATACTCTTGGTTTATACTGCTCACCACTTAGACATGTGCTACCTTGTAGGATTACTTAATTGTTTTCATACTGTTTCATTATTATATTGTGAAGGTAAAGTCAGGTTATATAAACTCAGATTACAGTGACGTGATGTATAGGGTATATATATGAGGGTTTCCTTGTTTGGATTATTCCTTTGACGTACTAATCTTACTGATCGGTAATGTGAGCTTATATAACTGATTTTCCTGTAGTTATTTACTTACTGTCTTATTTCATATTCATACATGCTTATATTCACGATACACATTTCCTGTACACATGTATCTGTTATGCACGCCACCTGACTTTATTATATGTACTCGCTGGGGTTGCTAACAACCCTGGATTCTCATGTCCAGATCCTGGAGTCTGGACCTTGGTAGCTTGGCTGGAGCTGATCAGAGTGCGCAGCGGATCCTCCCGTGGTGGTCAGAGTGTAGCAGAAACTTGGACGTCGTTGTAGCTCTTCCTCCCAGTACCTCTCCTATTTGGCTCCTGAGGCCCTCTTGTTACTCGTGAGTACCTCTCGGTTTTTGTATATCTCTTCATGTATTATGTACTCTTGTATTTTTTGGTGATGTAACATTCATGTAATGTCGTATTATTCTTTATGATAACCATGTACTTGCGCTATTTCTGTTGGAATGTATGTTACCACTGTACTTCCGTCTCTGATTCTCGCCTGTACTGATGCTTAGCGTATATACGTGAGGGTATTTCTGACCTGCGTATATACGTCGCAGTGGCGTCCCCGTACCCGCCGGATCGGGGCGCCATAGGTTGGTATCAGAGCCTAGGTTCTGACATCCTCAGTACAACCAGTTGGCAGATTAATGGTGTATTAATCTGCAGCTGGAGAGCATGAGTCTTGTATATACATTCCAATCGCAAGTACGGTTTATCTTTTCCTTCCTCGCAATGTTTTCCTTGGATCTTGAGACCCTTCTATCATTTCAGCTTCTTCCCGTCATTCCTTTGATCAACTCAGATATTTTGTGTCCTGAGTTGGTAATCTCCCTTATCCTTTTCAATTTATCATATTATCATCATTGACTGTAATCTCTTCCATGTTCATCTCCCTCATTATAGAAATTTCGAGGACGAAATTTTTGTTAGGTGGGTAGATTGTAGCACCCCGTTTTCGGGATACGTACCCTGATACGTATCCCAAATTTTTTTCAATCATATTGTTCAATTTTCTTTCAGTATATGTTTTTGGGTTATGATTGCTTATATTATTGTGTATCGGATCTGGATTCTCAGATCTAGAGTAAGCCCTGACCTGGACCGGGAACCCGATACCAGCCTGTAGCCCGATTTGACTTTCTGGTAGTCCGATTTGACCAATTTCAGTTTCAGACACTATTTTCAAATATTTTAGATTTTTCATGATTTTTTGAAATTTTCTGAAATTTTTCTGCAAAATCTCCAAAACCGGTGTCGATCGGCATCGCTGATTGATTCCCAGATTTTTAGTTTTCAAATGGGATTAAATTTTCAAAAACGGCTTTCACATTACTTCTTAGAATTTCATTTTCTATTTAAAAAATATATTTTGAGATTTTTCCAAATTTATCAAAATTTGACCGATTCTGATGTCGGCCGATATCGCCGGAAGATTCCAGAATTTTTAATTTAAAAACTACATTGAATTTCTCGAATCCGATTTCACCATGTATCTTAAAATAATATTTTCTATTTTTGAGAATTTTTCGGAACATTTCTGAAACAATCAAATTTTCGCCTTATTAAAATAATAATATTTTTACCGACGATTTCTTTTCTTACTTTTTTCTTCTCTATTCCCTTACTTTGTACTTGCATAAATTATAATAAATAAATTATTTAATAAATAAAATTTTATACTATTTTATTTTATTTTTCTTATATTTTTTTCCTTTTCTTTAAATTTCTTTCTTTTTCTTTCTTTTCTTTTCCCCCCATTGACTTTTCCCCCCTGCTCCCTGCTCTGCTCCCTGCCAGCCGCCCGCCGCCTGCTCCCTCCCCCTGCCACCGCAGCCTGCAAGCCACCACAGCCCCTCCCCTTCCCCAAAAATTTCATCATTTCCTCTCCTCTATTTAAACACCAATTCCCATTTCCGTTTCATTTTCAACAAATTCAAAAAAAATCAAACTCATCTTCAACCCACTCACGCATCACCATGGCCGACGCTTCCCCCTTCACCACCACCGCCTCCGGCCACTCCTAGGCCACCCAACCAACTCCCCAACACCTCCTCTTCACACCACCATCTCCTTCAACCACCAACAACCTCCCACCACCACCAATTTCACCAAAACCCACCTCCATTACCACCATTTCTTCTCCAAATTCACCATCCCCTCTACCAATTTCTCCACTCCTACCAACCCAACATCATCTCCTCCTCCTCCTCTAACTCCCCACAACCTCCAATCATCACCACAACCACCACCACCACCAACCACCATCACCACCTCCACCAAAACAATAACCACCACAATAAAGCAAACACCCCACATCCACCTCCCTCTCCCCCGGCCGCGCGCGCGCCCAGCATCACCGGCGGTGGCCGCCGGCCGACCTCCCTCCTTATTCTTTTTCTTTCTTTCTTTCCTTCTTCTTTTCTTTCTTTCTTTCTTTCATTCCCTAAATAAACACACATTTCCCTCATTCTAAAAATACCCCTCCCCTAATTCCCTTATTACTTTCCTTTAATTACAACTCTACCCCCTTTCATTTTAATTTCTATTTTTCTTTTAAAAACACCATATTTTCTCTCTTTCTCTCTCTGTCTTCTTCCTACAACTTTCCATCTCCTCTCTCTTTCCCTCTCTAATATTTATATAAATATTTTTAATTATATATTTTAATATATAACTACGGGCTAGTGGAATCCTCGTACGGATTGCCGATTTCCCAGATTTTTAACCGGTATTTCGCCCCAGTTTCAGGCGAGTGCTTATTATTAATTTAAAAATAATTACACTTGTATTTATAACATGATATTGATATGTGGATATTTTAATATGCCTAATACCTGCTATTGTAATTTTTAGTACATGACTCCATGCTATATTTGACACCGATTATTGCCATGCTATATTTGACACCGGTATTTGCCATGCTATATTTGACACCGATTATTGCCATGCTATATTTGAAATGCTATATTTGACACTGATATTTGTCATGCTATATTTGACACCGACACTTGCCATGCTATATTTGACACTGATATTTGCCATGCTGTATTTGACACCGATATTTGCCATGCTGTATTTGACACCGATATTTGTCATGCTATATTTGACACCGACACTTGCCATGCTATATTTGACACTGATACTTGCCATGCTATATTTGACACATGATACCCGACACCGGTACTTGATGTGACATACTTGACACCTGACCCTAACACCCGGTATATGATATGCTTTCATGTGGTACAAATTCCTGGACCTGACATCGTGACTCTTGACCGGACACTACCACCCAAGATACCTGTGTATTATATGACATATTCATGGCTATCACTTTTAAGGGGACTTGATTATTATATTATTACCATACATTGGTACTCCTGAACTCCTGTACTCCTGTATACTTGAACCCCTGAAATAGGGAGGCTCCTGACATTACTCCTGATATTATACTCTTGTTGACCCCCGTAATAGGATAACCATGAATATAGATTACTATGAATACTCTGTGGACATTATCACCGGACAAATTATAATAAGTAGACAACTTACACCGGGATAGGGAAAACTGATGAGTACCGATATAGTCTCCATGTTTATGATGGTCTTATAGTGTCGCGCGGCCATATACTTGGATTCGACCTGGAGGCCACCAGGCGTTTCCGTGGGGTGTACTGGCACCCCTACTCCCTTGCCTGCCGGGTGTACCATAAGCCCTTGGGCCTATTCCTGTGGGAGCGGTGACATCCTATTCCTGTTCGGGCACACAATAAGTCTCGGTACCTAACGGTACGTTCCAGCTCAGTACCAGATACTCCTTGACCGTTGTTCCGGGTATGTACGTGACCCATTCTAAACATGATTCGTCGTTTCCCATCAGTTTCCAATAACTTACTCCTCGGTCTGTATGCTGAGGTATGTGGGATAGGACACATACCAATGTATACAAATCAGATGAGTCTTAATAATTAATAATAACATGCTCCTAATATAGGACTAGCTATACTCTTGGTTTATACTGCTCACCACTTAGACATGTGCTACCTTGTAGGATTACTTAATTACTTTCATACTGTTTCATTATTATATTGTGAAGGCAAAGTCAGGTTATATAAACTCAGATTACAGTGACGTAATGTACAGGGTATATATATGAGGGTTTTCTTGTTTAGATTATTCCTTCGACATACTAATCTCACCGATCGGTAATGTGAGCTTATATAACTGATTTTCCTGTAGTTATTTACTTACTGTCTTATTTCATATTCATACATGCTTATATTCACGATACACATTTCCTGTACATATGTATCTGTTATGCACGCCACCTGGCTTTATTATATGTACTCACTAGGGTTGCTAACAACCCTGAATTCTCATGTCCAGATCCTGGAGTCCGGACCTTGGTAGCTTGGCTGGAGCTGATCAGAGTGCGCAGCGGATCCTCCCGCGGTGGTCAGAGCGTAGCAGAACTTGGACGTCGTCGTAGCTCTTCCCCCCAGTACCTCTCCTATTTGGCTCCCCAGGCCCTCTTGCTACTCGTGAGTACCTCTCGGTTTTTGTATATCTCTTCATGTATTATGTACTCTTCTATTTTCTGGTGATGTAACATTCATGTAATGTCGTATTATTCTTTATGATAACCATGTACTTGCGCTATTTTTGTTGGAATGTATGTTACCACTGTGCTTCCGTCTCTGATTCTTGCCTGTACTGATTCTTAGCGTATATACGTGAGGGTATTTCTGACCTGCGTATATACGTTATAGTGGCGTCCCCGTACCCGCCGGATCGGGGCGCCACACACTTTCTCCGATGAAGACGGACAAACAGACGAACAATTTTTGTGAATAAGTCATGAGAGAAAACCTCCCTTCAGTCATTTTGATATACTAGTATACCATGAAGTGGTGGAAACTGACCTCAATGAAGGCAGGCGGCGGCACAGGAGAGGGCTAGAGATTTACTGGAGGAGGAAGAAGAAAGAAAGAAAGAGGAGAAGGAAGAAGGATGAGGGGAGAAAAAAGAAGGGGAGGACACTGAGCGAAGGACGACGGGAGGGGAGGGAGCGACGGGAGGGGAGGGTGCTGCTCTCTCTTTCGAATAAAGATGGACAAATTGACAGACAACTTTTGTGAAAGATTCACAAGAGAAAGCCTCCCTTCGATCGATTTTGATAATATAGTCGTACTGTGAAACGAAAAACCTAGTCATCAGCCAGAAATGGCAGAGAGGACAGACACCACTGAAGACCCAATGAACTCCAGTAAAACTAAACTGACACTAGAAATATAATATCCCTATTTTATGATACTGTATTACTATATTTTTGTCAAATATTTATCTAGATTTATTTATTATTATTGATAGTTGTTGTTACTATTATTATTATTCTAATTATTGTCGTTGTTTTGTTATTATTGTGTTACTTATGTTTATTATTAATTAATATTGTTCGTGATAGTTGTTATTACTATTACCATTATCATTATTGTTATTGTTATTAGTATTATAAGTATTGTTAACTAATTGTTATTAGTATTTATTACTGTTATATATTATTATTAATATTGACTATTATTACTTGTGGTATTGTTACTTATTATTATGTACTTTATATATTATTATTATTGATATTAGTATTAGTGTTGTTTTCTCTTCCTCATTCCTAATCCCCTTTTTACCCATTAACCCATTACCTTAAGCCCATATCTTAACCTAAATCCATTATCCAATGAGCCTATACCCAAACCCACTAACACAATTTAATTCCCTATATTAATCCAAACCTAACCCTAATCCATCTTCTCCTCTTCTCCATTTCCCTTGCTACTGTGCATAACATCTACCGTGGCCACCTCCACACTGAAGCACCTCCACCCCTCTGTCGGAGCGCGAGCCGGCAACCCATCTCCTACCGTGCTCAACCTCCTCTTCCTGCACATCCACGCATCCCCTTTGCATTCATCTTCCCCTCCGATTTGACGAGACACCTCCTCCCCTACGCCAACACCCCCTCTCTCCAACACCCACGCAACCATAGCCCCCCACTCCCCCAACCCCCCGGCACACCCTGACCACCCCTACAAACCCCAACACCCATGCACACCCCCTGCCATAGCCTGACCAAGCCGTGCACCATCTCCGCACCACTCCCATGCCCGCAACCCACACACTGTGAAACCCCCACCATCGCCTCCATCACCATATTTCCCTCTCGCTTTCCATGTACTGTCGCAGAATCTCCCTCTTGGCCGAGTCCTTTTCCCTCTACCGCGACCTCCGCGAACCTCCCCGACAGTCTGTGACTCCCTGATCTTCTCCGCGGGTACTCCAACATTCCATCGACATCCTCCGCGGCCTCTGCCTCCGTCGGCGAACGACACCCATAGCCGGATCTCCATCTTTCTCTCAGGTCTCTCTCTCTCTCTCTCTCTCTCTCTCTTATTTATGTGTATCAATGAGTGTATTAATTTGTGTGAGTGCATATGTATGTATATATATAATGTATAGTGTGTGTTTATAATGTGTATGCATGCATGCAGGTGTGTGTTGGGTGCGTGAGTGTGTGTTGTGTGAATGAGTGGGTGGGAATGTATATATGGATATATATGTGTGTACTCGTATAAATATGTGTATGTGTATGTACATGCGTGTAAGTGTAAAATATGTGTGAATAATCATGTATATATATTTGTGTGGTGTATTCGTATATATATGGTTGCGTGCTACAGCGTTGCGGACTCGCTCATGCGGTTCGAACCGGTAACAGGAGACCCGGAGTTATGTTCACTGTGGACCCAATACGATGGCGATTCGAAGACCGACCCATGAAATGATCTGGAGATCCATACTGGTTCGTGCAGTGAAGACTAGATGACGATTCAGATCCAAAATCGTGTCATTTTATGTGAGTGTTTATTTTATTCTGTATTTTATTGTTATTTAATTTAATTGTGGATATTTTAGTCTTTTCAATGAATTATATTTATCATTCAAATTATTGTTCATGCCTGGTTATCACTCATACATCTTAGTTATGGTTCATGTATATACACACTATATATATATATTGAGTAATTGATTAACCACTCGAGACAACTATGCTAGAGTTTATGACAGACTGTATCGAGTGAATATTTATTGATAATTAGTGAGATGAAAAATCACAGAAAGACAGACTGTTGATTCTATATTATTGTTGATACTGTTAGGACTACTGACTATTGATTTATGATTGATACACTGAAAGAGAGTTGGATCTTGGGATGATGAATGATACATATATTTCATGTTTAAATATATTTAGACATATTTTATCACTTAGAGATGAATGTAAATTGGATTAGTATGAAATAGTGGAGTGCACGAATATATAGTGGATTCGTTATTGTATCATGGGGACATTATTACTATATCATTTCACCGTTTCGAATTCAGGACTAGTTGTGGTATCCATTAGACTATAACTTGACTGTACCCAGTGATTAGCCTAGTTCATGTTTGTGAATGAGTGGCATAATTCATGTGAAGTATTTGTGAAACAATTGTCTGGTGATTATTTATATAGGAATCCTTTTGGATATTGAGGACCGATAGAATAGGATGCTACTTTACTAGACGACTGATTTTTCCTTGATGCTTGGATCTAGGTATGGACTTATGTGAGAGTTGAAGTTGACATGAGATGTATATTTCTTATGTTAAATCTTGTGATTGACTTTGATAGAAGTGAGAGTGTGTGATGATCTTGATCATAGTTGGATAAGTCTGATCTCGAGGATGTTCGTTCTTCATTTGTAATTTCGGTATCTGTTGACCTAGTTAGTCTCGAGAAATCATGTGCTTCATGTTTGGTTATTGATTACTTCAGTTATTCAGTTATAGAGATAAAGTTATTGTAGGAGTAATTTCATTGATATTAGTAACTATATTATATATTCAGAGTTTGATAGCAGTTATTGTTTGATCTCAATTATTGGTGACCTAGAGGATTAGAGTAGATTGGTAGCAATGAGAGAACTGATAAATTGTTTATTGGACTGGTGGTTTACAGTATCGGATATTCTGATACAGACTTAGGGTTTGATGTTCAAGATGACTATTGAGATTATGAGTTGATAGATCAGTTACAGATATAATATCGGTGGATGAGATTTTGATTGATTCTGAATGAGACTGTATTGTAAGAAATCAGTGTCTAGACCTATTACTGTATTATTTCATGTTACTGAAAATATTAAAAAAATATTGTCAGACCATAACACATATATTGTTTCATTATTTTACCGTTTACACGATTATATTGTTCACATTGTTATTGTTACAATCACTGACATTGTTACTGTCACCGTATTGTCCCAGTAATTGAAATAACATAGATATTGATTGTTACAACTGCATTAAATAATAATTAAAATAGACAACTTACAACGGGATTGGGGAAATTGATGAAGGAGATAGCGTCTGTATTTTGAGTGGACCTAGGATACAGGTTGCGTAGCCGAGATACGGTTCCACTGTAGGGTTCTGAAGGATGACTGACATCACGTATTGTTCATATTGTTATTGTTAGTGACTACCTAGCGGTAGGACCTAGTTCAGCGCCAGGTGATTGGGCTGCAGTTTCGGGTATGTACGGAACTCACCTAAAGTATGGACAATGTCTCCAATCGATCAATTTCAATAACTTAGGACCTCAATTGGCACATGTAGTAGGCGTAGTATAGAATGTGCCTACTGCATGTGACAATTGGTGTTCGCTGACATAATTAATAATAATAAATTGTTATTAGGTAATGTAATTGACTGTATTCACCTGACTGTACTCATATAAGTTATGATAGATACTTGACACCTGATTGTATATCCGAATGACTCATACTCTTTAAGTTATTCGTCACATGTTATCCTAGTACCTGTAAAATACCGATTGACATTTTAATGTATTCTATTGTCTCCACTTTACTGTTTTGTTCATATTATTTCCTTACCATTATATTTTATAGTTGTATCATCATATGCTCACATGTTATATGCACGTGCACCTTCCCCTTTATTCTTACACACTCATTGGGAGTTCTGACTCCCTGAATTTGCACATCCAGGTCTTTGCATGTTATCTTGTTGATCATGTATTTGGAGAGGATCACAGGCATCTCGAGGAGCCTTGAGTTCTCTCTATTTGATTACTGGTATTCTCACTTTCTTTTATTCTGTCGTTTTCTTAATTTCTGGTATATTGGACTCATTGCTTATTCTATTCTTTTATTCATCTGCTATCATTGTGTTAGAAATCTATATGTCATATTGCAGTGGTATTGCTTAATCACGTCATGTATAGCTTGTTCAGCTTAATTTAAGCTTAGCGTGTATATGTGGGGTATTCTCCTCGCGTATATATATCACCGATTTTCGTCGTGACTCCGTTTTCACATATTTTGGAAAGCAGAGCGTGACAAAAAAGAAGGAGATGAGGGGAGCATGACCTTTTTTTTTACTAGTATACTGCTTTGACAGTGAGAAATAGAGCAACGGTGATAAGAGGGCGGCGAGTGCAGCGAGAGAAAAAGAGGAGGCGGCGGCTGGAGGGAGAGAGGAGAAGAAGGCTGGGGCAAGAAGGAGACTGTAGGGGAGAGAGGAGGAGGAGGGGGAAGAAGAAGTCTGCTGGTGTTGCTCTCTCTTACTTTGTCTCTCGAGAATGAAGACAGACAAACGGATGGATGGACAAACTTTTGTAAAGGAGTCACGGGAGAAAATCTTGCTTCGCTTGGTTTTAATAATACATAATAATTTAGAGAAGTAACTCTCAAAATTTCTTAGAAGCGAGGGAAAGTTAGCCCTTTTCTCTCCCTTTCTACCTCTTGATCTCCTTATCTTTAACTTGCTAATCAACCAAGTCTTGTCAGCCTCTCCCCCGAGCTCATCCTAAGAATGAGTTATTTATAAACTTTTGAGGGGTGTAACTGCCCCTAGTGTTCAACAAAGACTGATAACAGTAAGTTATCCTCACGTCAGAGGCTATTATGAGCCTCGCACGAGGCTATAAACCTTCATGAGGAACTAAATACAAGCCTTCTGCAAGGCTAGGTAGGCTTGCGCGAGCCTATAACTGGTCTTCTGACCCAACATTCTCCACTTCATGTGGGGCGAAGTGGTGTAACGGTCCACTTAAAGTGGCATTAACCTCACTAAAGTAGTGAAGTTTTAATGACTAGGTCAAATGTTGAACTTACAAGCCCTCCCATAGAGGGTGCAGATAGCTTTGAGTGAAGCTGGATTTAGCTTCGCGTGAGGCTAGCATAACTCCTTTAGCAAAGCTACCAGAAATCTTCAAGTGAAGCTAATAAAAGCCTTATGTGAAGCTGTAGTTGGCTTCGAGCGAGGCTTAGAATTATCTCTTTACAGAGCTATTAAGAGCTTTGAGCGAAGTTCGCAAAAGAAGCTTCAGGTGAAGCTTGTATGAGCCTCAGGCGAAGCTAGGAGTTAACCCACTATAAAGCTTCATGCGAAGCTAGAGACTTAGCCTTTTAGCGAGTTTATAAAGCTTCATAAGAAGCTAGTCCCTTTGGGCTCATGCGAGGTGAAGGGTTGAGCTGACTTAGCCTCATAGACCATCTTAGACCACTTTAAAAGTAGTACTTGGCCAGTTGTCTGCTTCACTGGATCAGCATGGTTCAGATTTCTACTTTGTCCCTCGGGATGGGTAGAACTAGTCGTCAGCTTGTCTATGACTTATCTTTTGTAAATGTTGACAAGTTAGATATCATTCAGACTGGTTGAAGAGTTATCTGAGAGTTTATCTTTTTGGAGTATCAACAAAACTCCCTTCAAAGTTTTCGTAAATCTGCAATGAGATGGTTCATATTTCAAAATACTTTTAATTGCTTTGATTGTTAAAGAAAAGATTACGGATATGTGGATTGAAGCTTCGCCTTTATGGTTGAACTCAGCTTTGGCTTCAGGGCTGAACTTTGGTCGGCGAAGCAATCTGAGCTCTAGCCTCGCTTCTATACTAGAATAGCCTCGCCTCTGAAATACTTTCGCCTCTGGGATGAAATAGGTTCGCCTCTGGAATAGCTTCGTCTCTGGGCTTTTTTTAAGGCCAGGCTAACCTCGCCTATAGGCAAGGCTATGACTTGGCCTTTTTAAGGCACAAATGCCTTTTAAGCTCCGAAGAAAGCTAGCCCTTTCGGGGCTTTTAGCATCTTGCCTCTGCGTAGTGCGAAGCTTAGCCTCAAAGCTAAGCTGGATCTGGATCAACTTTACTCAGAGAGCGAAGGTATGATTTAGCACCTTCCCTTTTACCCGAGAATTTTACATTTTTTTTTGTTTTGCAGTGTATTACGCTCTTGATCTATTGAACAATCTCTTCGACTGGGTGACGAAGGTGAACGTGAGTATGCATCTCCATTTTCAAGTCCAAGCTTTACCTATTAATATGAAGAACAGGCTGGAGCAGAAGGTACTAATTATAGGAGAAGACCAACGTACATTTTGCAGTGTCATTTCCACGACCATGTTCATGGATGATAACAGGATCAATTCAGAAGACCAAATCTTGTATTTGGAAATATAACATCAGGCGTTGGTCGACAGTTGCTCATTCAGGATGGCTGAATTAGTTGCAGCTTTACGCTATTGAGCTCACTGTATATTGGGAACTGCGTTATTGCTTCCACGAATGTCTCACTTTTGTTGGGTCTCTGTACAGGACACTTGAAGGTCACAAGAAAGGAGATGTCACCAGTAAGGTCTCAGATCCTCTATTCATCAATCTTATTCAAAGAGGTGACATCGACGAGGAACTCATGCTCATTGGATGACTTTTTGGTGGCAAAATCTTCCATTAAGTGAAGGATCATGACCTCGTACAAGGGAGGCCTTTCGTGTCCAGTTGGTCTAGTGGAATCAGAATGTTTCACTACACTTCAACTTTGAGAAACGCCATCATTTTCAAAAGGAAAAAGCGGAAGTAGTTCTATTATTTTGGACGTAGAGCAATGAGTCGCCTACTTTTGAAGTAAAGACTTAATTGTATGAGGGACAATCTTGATGTAACATGTTTGTATCTTTCTTTTTGAATCAATAAAATTTCTACTTTTGAATTATTTGCCCTTCCCAATGTCTTCTTCTGTGTTCGCTTGTGTAATTACCCATAGGTAATATAAGTCTCCTGTAGAGGAGAACTTAGTATGCAAGTTCTTAAAAGAACTAAAATGGTGAAAATTCACCAAGTTGAATTTTTAAAGAAATTACAAATGTAACTGAAATTATTCAGAGGTTAAGAACATGATAAATTCAGTCAAATATAAGAATCCACTGGGATTAAAGAAGGTAGATTTAGGAATCCTTTAGGATTCACTAAATCCAAAAAATTAAGTTTGGAGATTCGTTAGTTTAGAGGTAATAAATTGGACATAACTGATTAGGAATCATCAAACATGAGATTTTATCGTTCAGAGGTGATGAATTGAACATAACGATAAAGATTGGTGAAATTGGATAATCATCAGTTTAGAGGTAACGAACTGGATATAACTTATTAGAGATTCTAAACGAGGAGTATTTACTGTTCAGAAGTGACTAACTGGACATAAAAGTAAATGAAAAGGGGAGACTTGGCTATCTGTCATTTTAGAGGTGATGGACTGGACATGATCGATTGAAAAGCTACCAAGCTCAGGATTTTGTCATTCAGAGGTGACGAACTGGACATGATGACAAAATGAAGGTGAACCCGGTTTTAGGGACCCGTCTATTCAGAGGTGATGAACTGGACATGATAGCCACACTAAAATCCGAATTCGCTGCCAGATGTAGTCATATTAATTTAGCAGCAGACCACTAGAGATTGCAAGGGTGAATGGGATATGGGCATCCATCAGTTCAGAGGTAATTAGACATGACCAACTAAGAGACACCAGGCTCGCAATTCGCTGCTCAGAGGTAGTTGTATTAACTTGACAACAAGATCTCCCAGTCCTGACGGGGGAAAGGAGAATAGGGTTATGGACTCATATGTTTAGAGGTAGTTAATTGGTCATGACAGTTTGAGTACCATAAAAGGGGAGAGATCTAGGCACCCGTCAGTTCAGAGGTAATATGGATAACCGATTGGGGGTTACTAGACTTAGAGCTCTGTCATTCAGAGGTGACGAACTGGACATAACGGCAAAGATGTAGTCCCTACTGGACTGAAAGATGAGACTTGGCTATATGTCGGTTCAGAGGTAACATGGACATAATTGATTGAGAAACCACAAAGCTCAGATTTCTACCGTTCAGAGGTGATAGGCTGGACATGATAGTAAGAATGAGTTATTCCACCGTGGGAACAATGGTGCTTCCCTGGGGAATAATTTTGGAAGAAACTGTCAGAAGTATATTGTTAACGTGACAACCGAAAAGTCCACTGGGGACTGAAAAAGGTAATAATAGACTTCGGGGAGTCTATTAGAAACTCGCTGGGGAGTTAGAAAATGAATCCCATAAGAGATTATAAAGAGTTTAGCGTTTTCTAATACATCAGAGGTAATCATTAACGTGACGTAAAGAACTCTATGGAGATTCAATAGGAAGATGATTATTCCCTGAAAAGTTGTTAGAGGTAAACATTAACATAACAACCAAATTTCTTATTAAGAAATTAAAAGGAGATTTTGTTAGAATTGATCGTGAGATTTGTAAAAGTAACTCGTCAAACGTTTGATGTTAATTTGACGAGGATTTATTTACTATTAGAGGTGTTTGAATATAACAGCAATTTGAGTAGACCTGTCATTCTATTGAAGAGAATGACAAGTGGAGTTTGACCTGCTAGGGATATTAGCAGATTCTATCAGGGATATTTAAAGGTTTTACTGTCAGAGGTTTAATGTTAACGTGACAGGCTTGATCTGTAGTTTATTTTACTAGAAAAATGATTACAGTTTGATATGGTCCTACCATTCTAAGAATGGGAATTAGCAAAGAACTTTGGTGGAATTGACCGTTCTTTGCAAAATATAAGAATATTATTAGAGAATTCCGTCGAGGAATAGGAGACGAGACAGTGTTCCCAACATTTGTTTGGAAATCAAATAAATCCTGCTAAGGAATAGGAGAATAATACTCCTAAAATAAAAAATCAAAAAACAAAACTTTAATATAACTTACTTGCTTTATAGATCTACCAATCCATGGAAGAAAATTGGTCGAAGATTTTGGAAGCATCAAATGGGATCAGGTCCCTTAGGTTTTTTTTAGCAAATCCTCAGCTATCAACAGATTTGGTAAGCCTTTACCAACTACCATTTGAGTTAGCCTAGCCATGCTATTCCCCTTAGCATGATAAGTTATCGAGGACTTTTTGTTGGACTTAGGAGCAAATTTTTTCCTCTATCCTTAGCCATTAAGGGCTTAGGATCATTTTGTTACTTATGTAATTCCGTGGGGATGTCAGTTAGCAATTGTCGTTCCTCATGGAATCTTTTCTGGTGTCTTTAATGTTGACACCGTGCGGCATTGTCTCCTGATGTTCAATCTTCTTGACTCTGAAGGGATCCCTAATGATCAGAGGTATGATGTTAACTTGATCACGGATAATATTTCTTCAAGAATTTGCCATTAATTGGCATCATAAGCATGTCACTGTTTGGATTAGACAGGCGATATGCTCCATTTAAGTAGATTGTCTCTACTACAAACGACCCTTCCCATTTGGGTCAAAATTTACCTTTGGACTTGTGTATTATGACCATAGGTCGTTTTGACAATTAAGACCAATCTCCTTTCTAGAAAATTTTCTCTTTGACATTTTTGTTGAAGGCCTTGAAGATTCAGGCCTGGTAAAGCTCGATACGTTGTTGAGCATGTAACTGCTTCTCGTCTAGCGCTTCAAGCTCTTGGAGACGTAACTGATGGTTATCTTCATCAGTCATCTTGGTTGCCAAAGCAACACAAAGTAATGGTATTTGACTCTCCAACTGTATAATTACTTCACATCCGTATATCAGAGAAAAAGGTGTATTGTATGTTGATGTTCGGACCGTAGTTGGAAAGACCCAAAGACTAAGCTTCTCATTCCAATCTCATTTGCTTGCAGAGGCAAACTTTTTGAGGAGCTTGATGATCGTCTTGTTGAATGCCTCTGCTAACCCATTGTCGCAGGGTTGTAAACAGTTGAAGCCACATTTGAATCCGATACTTGTCGCAGAACCGATAGAACAATTGACTTGCGAATTGGAGATCATTATCGTAGATGATCCGTCCAGGGACAAATCAGTGGATGACATGATGTTTGATGAAGTTAACCACGTTGGTGGTTTTAACTTCAGCGAGCGGGACAACCTCTGCCCACTTTGAGAAGTAATCAATTACTGCAAGGATGAACCGATGACCTTTAGCTGATGGAGGATTGATAGGTCGTATTATATCGATTCCCTAAGGTTCGAATGGTCATGCTATGACTGTGGGATGAAGCATTTTGGGGTTGGTGTATAAAATATGCATGGATTTGCTCTACACCTTTTTGTGTATTTGACTGCATCGGCGATCTTAGTTGGTCAATAATAGCCAAGTCGGTGCAATCGATCTTTGAGCTTCGGACCTAGTTGATGAGCTCCACATATGCCATCATAAGCCTCTTTGGTTACTTCTTGTGCCTCTAAATTGGATAGACAACGAAGAAGTATATCATCGTATGAACGGCGGTATAGCGTTTTTACCACTGCATCATAGTAAAATCGAGTAGACCTTCGTCGAACAAACACTGCTTCACTGGGGTCATCGGGTAATATATCGTGCAAGGCAAAATCGATGATTGAGAATCGCCAGTCCCTTGGTTCGAAGTTTATCGAGGTTATATGAACTTCGCTAACCTCTAAACTGTACTTTCGATAAAAGAGATGACGAGTGGCCACCGTAAGCTTGTAATAAGTATCAGCAGGTAAAGCCAGTGTAGCTGCTAGGGCCGCTAGAGCATCTGCCTTTTTATTTTAGAGGCGAGATACATGATTGATGTGAAAGCCTTCAAATGTATTAGCTAAATGAATGGCTGCATGGTGATAACGTATAAGGTCTTTTTGACGGACCTCATATTCACCCTTGACTTGGTTGATGATTAACTTGGAATCGCCATAAGCTTCAAGGTATTGTACCCCCATTTGTTGAGCGAGTTGGAGGCCAATGAGGAAAGCATTATACTCAGCTACATTATTAGAACAAGGTTCTGTTAGTGAGAATGCATGAGGAAAGACGTGATTCTCGGGTGAGATAAATACTACCCCCACTCTAGCAACAGTCTTGCCTTTTAGTTCGGTTCTTGATGCACCATCAAAGAACAGCTGCCATACATCATCGCTTGAAGTCATGTTGGCTTCGATAACTTCATCCGGAATATCTTCATGTAGCTTTAGAGTTTTTGAAATTGGATGAGCTGCTAAGAAGTCTGCGAGGGATTGTCCCTTAATGGCCTTTTGGGGTACAAAAGTCATATCACATTGGGATAGCAGTATGGCCCAATTAGCCAACCTGAAAGGGAACTTGGCTTTTGTCATAAGAATCCGAAGATGATTGACTCTTGAAATGACATGAATAGTCTGCCTGATCAAGCAATGCTGCATCGTTTGGATAGCGAAGAAAAGAGCAAGACACTCTTTCTTGACTGGGCTGTAGCGACTTTCAGCCCCAACTAAGGTTCTATTAAGATAATAGATAACTTGCTCGGAATCTTCATCATTCTTTTGTGCGAGTAGAGCACCTAAAGAATGGTCCATGGCTCTTATATAAAGTAAGAGTGGTTTTCCCGAAATAGAAGATGGGACTGGTGGCTTAGTGATGTATGCTTTGATATCCTTAAAAGCTTTTTGACAAGCGTCGTCCAGACAAACTATACGCTCTTCTTCATTAGTCGTGTAAATGGTTGACAGCGACCCGACAGATTTACGATAAACCTACAGATGTAAGCCAACCTGCCTTGACGACCTATGAGTTCTTTGAGATTCTTTCTAGACTGCGTATCTTGAATAGCTTTGATCTTGTCAGGATCAATATGAATTTCTTTGGATGTGACAATGAATCCCAAGAACTTGCCACTTGATACTCTCAAGAAAGACTGTGTCGGGTTCATCTTCAGTTGGTGAGCCTGCATGAGATTGAACATCATTCACAAATCATGGAGATTGTTGTTCTTGTCGCGACTTTTGATTGCAATGTCGTCAATATAACATTCCACTGTCTTTCGTAGGTGATCATAAAAGATCATACTCATTGCCCGTGGATATGTGGCACCCACGTTCTTTGAGCCAAATGGCATAACCGTATAGCAAAACAAACCCAACGGTGTTTGAAATGATGTATGCTTTTCATCATCTGGGTACATCTTGATTTGGTTGTGCCCTGAAAAGCCATCCATAAAAGATATCCTTTCAAATCACATATGTTGTCAATCATGACATCCGTGATAGGTAACGGAAATTCGTCTTTAGGATAGGCTATATTAAGATCACAAAAGTCAATACAGACTCTGATCTTTCTGTTCTTTTTAAGGACGGGTAAAATGTTAGTAACCCAGTCTGGGTGCTGTTCCTCTCGAATGAAGCCACATTCGATGAGTTTCTGAACCTCAAGTTCGATTGCCTCCATAATATTAGGTCAGAAGCGTCATTGCTGTTGTTTGACCGCTTAGCATCCAGTTTTGATGTTGAGACGATGCATATCCACCTGAGGGTCGAGACCAGGCATATCTTCATAGCTCTAAGCAAAGACATCTATATACTCTTTTATCAGGGATATAAGATTCTGCTTCTCCATTGGCGATAAACTTTCGCTTATGGAGATGAGCTTCAGGTGTGTTTGATCACCCACATCAATTTGAATTACTTTATCTTTTGTAGGAGGATAGTGTTGTTCAAAACGCTTTTCCTATTGAAGATCAAGTGGTTGAGCCCATGGATCGGTATCAAATGGCTCAATGTCCTCTTCTGGTTCTACCTGACTGGTTGATGTCATGTTGACGAAGTATTTCTTGAAAGCAACCCCCACACTTACGTTAAATTCCCAATTCAATGAGTCTGAAGAATGTGATGGTCGAGGCTTTTCAGATTTTGAATCAGATTAAATGGATGGAGTAATGTACCCCAACCCCCTATGAGTCTGATCGTAGTAGTTGTTGATTAGGACGAGGAAGGTGTTGTATTGTGGAGTATAAAAATGTATTCGATGTACCCTTTCCTATCTCCGTTATAGCATAGAGCTATACCGAGTCGATTCTCAGGGAGAGCTAGCGATAGAAGCGTTACGGTCCGTAGTGAAGAAAGTAAACGAGAATTCTTCTATGCTTATAAGAATAAAAACAAATGGGAAAATGAAATGAAAGAATGGATGGATATGTTCATGATGGAAAAGTGGAAAGAAATCAAAAAGATTGGATTTGGACTAACAACTAAAAAGAAAGTGAACTTGAAGAAGCAAACCTGACTATCTTACCTTACTACCTTACCAACACTTACTAAACTCCGTGATAGTGAAGGCGTGCCTCATGTTGATTTCATCGGCGTAGGTTTGTCTTGCGTGTTGATCTAATTACTTTCTCATGGAGATGAAGGGTGGTTTAACCCATCGGAGAAGAGAAGACCATCCAACTTGCAAGATGAACTAAAGCAATCACCCATTAGTTAGTGAAGATGGCAAGGCTAGTGGTTAGCTAGTACATGGTAGAAAATTTAGCTACAAGCCATTAATGAAGAAAAGCAAAGCATGAAGTAAATTGCAAGAAAGTAAAGAAAGCAAGTAAAGAAAGCAATTAAACTAGAACCAAGCTCAAGTAGAGATGAAGAGAATGGATGAATCCTTGCATTGCTTCAAGTTGTCACTCCTTGATGTACAAGCTCTCTCTCTCTCTTACAACTCTCTCTTGCAATGATTTCTAGGGAAGAAGAAGATCATAGAGAGCTAATAAAATCCTAGAGAAAAACAAAATTACAAAGCTTTACACTAATCTCTCTCTCTTCTCTGTTCCTCTTTTCTCGCAGGTCAGGTGCAGATATTTATAGGCTGAGAGAGAAGCTTCAAGAACCCTTTCTGTTGGCGCAAAATCCGGATCTCAACAACCTCCAAACTGCCGCGAGCGCGCGGCAAAATCCCAGATTCTGCGGCTAAATCTGGGCCGTTGAATCGGATCTTTCTGGTACAGTTCTGTTACGAGGTTGTTATCCACGTGGCCTTCTGGAATCTTCAGTTGTTACGCGGATCTCTCTGGATTCTGATTTCAAATTTGGGCTTTATCTTGGGCTTGAAATTAATCTCTTTAATTATTGCTAATTAAAGTGATTATTGGGCTTTCTCTCATTTGAGTGTGGACCTGCAAATATATAGAGAAGATGAGTAAAAATCATATATTTATTTGCAATATGCATGGGGATTATGTGGTAAAATATGCAATATTGTGTATCAATCACACCCCCACACTTATTCTTTTGCTCGTCCCGAGCAAAACAAAGAAAAGAAAAAACTATACTACCAATTTATTACACCACTTTCGCAGGTGACGCGATTGCACTGAGCATGTGCAACAAGCCGTTAAACCTCTAGGTTACCCTAGAGGAGGAGTGTTGTCTCCTGAGGGTTTTCAACGGATTACACCCACAAAATCCATAAAGAAAGAAGACAAATGTTAGTATTTTGAAAATGCATTTTGAAAGAGAGACACGTTTTCGAACTATTTTTTGCAAAAATATAAGTGATCTTAGGTCATAAGTCCACTTATAACCATTTTTCCTTAAACTTAGTCTCTACGCAAGATCTTGTCTTCAATTAAGGTAAGAATTCAAAATTGGATTGAATATTTTATCTTTCATAAAACCTAGATAGTATGCACACCGTGCTCAGTGAAAATTTCTGGGATTTCAACTCCAACCATCAAGCCATTTATTTATTTATATATATATATATATATATATATATATATATATATATATATATTATATATATATATATATATTTTCTGCTTTTTTTTCTCTTCCCTTAGTTTAGGCTTTCTAGTTTACCCTTGTAGCGAGCCTTTAACCGATGACTCCCCAATCAGACGGTCTTAGGGCACCAGATGAGAAAACATCCCTCGGGTTTAAGGTCTCGAGTAAAAAAGGCCACAAAACTAAAGGGGATTATTTATTTCCTTTACCACCGTTAGGCGTGAATAATCATGCTTCTTGAGGCACAATTCTTCAGCTTAATAGGTGATGTTTTATTTATATATATATATATATATTTTCTTTTTTATTTATATGGCATTTTTGGTCTTTGTCTCCATCCCAAGAATGTGTAAGTGTAAAGTGCATATTATCTAAGGCAAAAAATTCAAGATAAAAATATCTCACCAATTTTTCTTACTTAGCCTATAATTTCAAATAAGATCTATTATTTCAACTAGGTTTAAGATGTCATAATTAAGGCTTTCTTAATTCCTAAGATACATCTTAATTTTCTTAAAAATAAATCTAAACTTTGTCTCTTATTTCAAAAAGTTTTTTTTTTATATATTATTTCTAAAAGAAAAGGTAAAATCTAAAAGAAAGTGGAAATTCTATAACAAAAATAAAATCTAAAAGAAAATGGAAGTCCTAAAAAAATAAAATAAAAATCCTAAAAAAAACTATAAAGAAAATAAAAAATCCTATGTTAGTACATACCCCCCCATACCTATCTCATGCATTGTCCTCAATGTATGCAAGATAAAAAAAAAATAATGCATGAAATAGGTAAAAGGTAAGAAACTACCCCTCTGTCGCTTTGGACCCGCGGTGGTGCTAGGTCCAGCCGACTGTGATCTCCTCAGTGTCGCCTCAATGTTATCTAACCTAGAGGATTGCTCCTCTACCTTTTTCCTCAGTCTCACTTGCCCCCTAAAAATCTTCTTCATGCCCTTCCAGATGGAGGACATGAAGGCATGTGTATCATGTGGGGGGTCCTGCCTCCAAAATTCAGGTTCATCTTCTTCCTCAAAACTCTCCTCAGAGGAGGACTCTACCGGTACATCCTCAGGCTGGACAGTAGGTGTCCAGACCGCATGCAAACAACTATTATACGAACTGGTAGGTCTCTCGGGTGCAACAAACACTCGGTCGAATGAATCAAAAACATCGTCTGGTAGGAAAGTCCTACATAGACGTGTGATCAAGATAGGATGGGAGTATTTGGCACCCCTAGTGCGTGAGGAATTGGCTATTAGTGCGTGAAAGATGACTTTATTCAAACAAACTGTGTGTTGACAGTCATTAAATCATGTATAATTTGCAACACAGGTCTGTTGAATGTGGATGTGTGGTCTAGCCCTAAAATATTGCGTTGGATCCAACGTCCAACGCAATGAACATTTCTAAACATGGTGCTAGCCTTCAGCCCACGATCCTGCTCAGTACAACGAGCCCCCATAACTGTCATGTAATCTATAAGCGGGAGAGGCTCGCTGTGTTGTGTGATGGATGGGACAGTAGTGACTTCCTCAAGAAGAGGAAGCGTGACAAGTAGGTCTCGGTGGGCATGTGTACAGTGAACTGGTACATGTGTGGATCAATCGATGCTTGGTCAAGATGAGTGTAAAACATTGTCACCAGTTCGGGACAATAAAATGCATCGGTCTCAGTGTTGTCGTACACTAGCGAATACCAATTCCTTGCCCTAATTCTCTCTAAAAATACATGCCCATATCCATTCACATCACATAAAATCCGCCCAAAGTCTTTCTCAATAAAAATAGATGGTGCCATGATATGAATTAAGAACAAAGCAAGAAAAGAAGAGATTTGAATTCGAACCACCCCCGAAATTCGTGGGGGGAAAAATTCGATCTCTGCAGTGGGTTCAGGAAGGTCTGAATGAGGAGGTAGCACCAGATCGGCCGGAAGCTTGTGAAATCGATCGGAGCAGACTCTGGCGGCGCTCAGGATGCTGCAGGAAAGCCGCAGAGGCGCGGCTAGAGTCGCGGGAACGCGGCAAACAGGGAGGTTCTGATGAAGTGAAAAGTTGCCGAGGCGGCGCTTTGAGAGAATTTTACAGATCTGAGGAGATTTTTCTCGTGTGAGGGAGGAAATGTGTGAAAGAGGGGCTATTTATAGAAGGAGAGAACTTTAGAATCCCACTTCTATCCCTAGATTAAAAACGAATTTACCCTAGGGATTTGGAAGTTTTGAAAATAACTTTGACCCTAGGGACTTGGAATATGAGGAAACCTAGGAATTTAGAAAGATTTTGAAGTTGGAAAGTGTAGAAACTCCTTTAAGCATAAAAATCCCTCCTCATTTTTTTTGTTTTTTATTTTTAATTATTAATTTCTAAAAGAAGTGTAAAAGAAAGAAATCTAAAAACTCTAAGTTAGTAAACCCTCCCCCACACTTATTTCATACATTGTCCTAAATGCATCGTGATGTATGTATGCATGAAACAAAATAGAGAGGGAAGGAGAAAAATTACCTTAAGGTGGTGGTTCCGGTGGTGATCTGATTGGTCCACGAAACATGGCCCAATCATTATTACGTTGGGTTTTGAGGAACCCACCAAAAATATCATGAATATGACCCACTAAAAAGATAAATCCATGGAAGATTTTTTATAAGTACATGTCCCCATCTAATTTCCATTTTCCATAATAAATTTCAGAGTCAAATTTGTCAACCACCTTGTCCCAGAATGGTGTATGAAAGGACAGAACGGTTGACTTGGACTCAGGAAGGATAGGAACGAATACTGACTCAGGAAGGTGACCGAAGTCAAGTGAAGGTGTAGGAGTCGAAGTGAGTTCAGGAATTTGGTCCAAGTCAAGAAAATGAAGCTCAAGTCCACAATCATTTTCCAACAATGGGATGTGACCTACTATGGGTGATATCTCTTTACTTCCAATATTAAGAAATTCTAGCTCATCACCATACAATTCTTCGAAACTTAAGTCAACATCTTCCGATAGAATTGTACAATCAGTTTCAGAAGTAAAGAGATAGTGAGAATCTAGGTCACATTCCATATGTAGTTCAGTACATGAAGAACTTGCCAATTTGTCAATAGTATCTTCAGAAGTGTAGAATTGGTCAAGTTTAATATGATCCTCAAAGATGGATGATTCAACTTCATTATGAATTGGTACAGGATCCAATGTCGACTCCGAGAAAAGATTGAAATCAGGTAAAGTTACCGGAGTCATTATTGAATCAGAAAAAAGGATTGAATCAAGAAGTTGGGGTTCAAGATCATATTCCTCATGTAGTTCAATTCCACAAAAATGTGAACTTGCCAATTTATCAATGGGACTTTCAAAAGTATGGAATTGGTCAAGTTCAGTATGATCATCAAAGATTGGTGATTCAATTTCAAAATGGACTGGCACTGGATCCAATACTGACTCGGGAAATGAAGTGAAATCATGTGAAGACACCGGAGTCATAATTGAATCAGGAAGGAAAATTGAATCATCAAGTGGAATTTCAGGATCATATTCACACTCAAGTTCAATTTCAGGAAAAAAAAACTTGCCAAAATGTCAATGGGATCTGAATTTTGGACAAGTTCAGGTGATTGTGCTGAAATAGAATCTAGATTTCCAAGACTACATGACTCTTTGGTTTTAACAGAGTGGCTAGTGACATTAGAAATAGGATGAATGAAGAGTTTGGATCATCAACTCTATGTCACGATTTCTAGCATTTTGAGCATGAGTCATGTCTTCAAGCATCTTTCCATAATTGATGACTTCATTGTTTTGATAGAAAGATGAAGTATTGTCTTAGAAGTGATATTGAAATTGTGAGTCCATCTGATTTTGGGATTTGTGTTTGGACTCACGCATACTCATTTCCAAAATTGATGGTCTTTTATTTTGGACTGGTGAAACTGAGTATGTATCTTGAAAATGTGGTGGAATTGGAGAGGCTAATTTGGTCTTAAGTTGTTGCTCTGCCTCTAGTAGATTGGCTTCTATCCTCTTTTGGAACTCAGATTTTTCTTCAATGGGAGGTCCAGAAAAAGGAATATATGAAGCAGAATCGGAGAATGAATATTGTGGATATTGTAGACTAGGTGGATATTGTGGACAAGGAGTTTGAAAATTTGACTCGGGGTACGTGAATCCCCAATTACTCGGTGAAGAGTTGAAATTATTATGGAAATTATAATTATTAGATGGGGGGTGTTTTCCATTATGTTTGCAAAGGGGGAAAACTTACAAATAAAAGTTTGAGGAGCTAAATTACAAGTATTCTCAAAAGATTACAAGTAGATCTCCTCAGAGATTCTGGGAAAAATGTGCCGATAGGAGTCTGATCAGCGCGCGACCACTTTGTCCCTTTGACGATGCGAGCGATGAGATTCCCTTCTCGCCTGGTTCCGGGAATCAGAGAATAGAGGATTGGTAGAACCCTCTTGCTACTTCTCAAAACCGCCTTCTGTGAGGAATTCCTTCTCGCCTGGTTCCGGAGATTCCTTGAAAAAAAGAGGTTGCTAGGGTATCACCACCCTGAAAAGAGAAGTATTTCTCTTGAAAGGTCTCTGAATTAGAGAGCGCACGGTGCGTTATGAAGAAGTCTCTGCTTGTGGAGTCTTCTCTCTCCTGATGCGATCCTCTCTCCTTTGTGCCCCTGACGGGCTATTTATAGGGAGAGCAAGGGAATAATCGTCCCCTTGAAGATATGGAAACAGATTGAACCGAATCTGTTTGAATCTGAAAAGTAGCCTTGTTGAGAGGCTAGGATAGCTTCTGCGGAGCTAGAAAATGGCAAGTCGGTTGATCTGTTTTGATCCTTTCCATATTGCTGGGAGATTCTCCTTGATCCTCTTACTCGTTTCAAGAGAGTCAAGAGATAGCGGCAATCACCTGCCGTATTTGAATCCTGATTGGATTAGATTTGATTGAATCCAATCTCATCAGGAGATTTGATTGGTCAAAGGTTGACCATAGCAGGCTGATAGCGGAGCTGCCCGCTTTAAAGCTCATAGCGGAGCTAGAGGCAATCTTTAGCGAGGTCCGAAAAGAGGCTTTTCGGCGAAGCTGTCAGTTAGCTTCCTGGCGAAGTTGGATGATGCTAGCCTCTCAATCGAGGCTATCTCCTTGGGCTAATGTAATGCTAAATGCTAGCATCTTAGACCTGCTGAGGTCTGTTTAGAAACAATCCGGGTTCACTGTTCTGCTTGCTGGATCAGTGGAGTCCAAGCCGCTTCCTTGTCCCTTGGAGGTGGGTGAAAACTGGTCTTCAGCTCGTCTTGTCCCTTGTCTTTTGTAAATGTCAACAAGTTTAGACATCGTTCGGACCAATGAGAATCTTGTCTTTTTTAAGTGTCAACAAGACCCCCTTCAAAGTTTTCGAGAGTCTGCAATAGCTCAGACTCCGAAACACTTTGAACTGCTGTGATGGTGGTGTGGAGTATGAACATCGCCATGATGGTTGAGTTCAGCTTCGCTTTCAATCCTACTTTGGGATGAATTCGCCGAAGAATTGTACTGGTTCGCGAGTAGCTTCGCGTCGGGGTAGCTCCGCATCTGGGCTTCCAAGAAATAAGTTCGCTTTGGAACTCCTGTTGCCTTTTCAAAGCCAACTGCCGTGGGGCGGTTACGAGGAGGATCATTCCTTCTTTCGCGCCAATCGAGGGAGATATTCTCCGATTTGCACGTTTTCAAGGGAGGATATTCCCTTTCTTCAAGGCGCCATAAGTGCCTTTCATGAGGGAGACGTTTTCTCCCTTTGCACGGTTCCAAGGGAAAACCGTCCCTTTCATCAAGGCGCAATAAATGCCTTGAATGCGCCCGTGCTTCCACGCTTGGGGTGAGAGTGCTCAGGCCATGGGGCCTATAAATAGGACACTTGAGGTCCTCTGAAGAGAAATGTTTTGCCTTTCTTCTCTTCTCTTGGTTGTGAGAGATACTCAGATCTCTGAATTAGTGGGAAAACCCACTCTGGTTGTCTAACCGGCCAAGGACCAGTAAGTCTTGATCGTTCAACGACTTCACCGATTTTAGGGAATTCATCTCCCTTGGTTTAGCTTTGACAGCTGCTTTAGGGATTGGCTTCCCTTGCTCTTCATCTTGCACTCGGCTGATCTGCAGAGAAGAATTTCAGCACAGCTTTCTGTGAAGCTATCATCTTGATTTGATCAGAGAAAGATCACTGCATGTTAAGTCCGCTACACAGGCAGAACTTAGGACTTGGTCTCTTCAAAGGTTGAGCCAGTCTTGCCATATTGGTGAATGTTGAGACTGTTCCTCACAAGATCAGTCTGACTTTGCCATAGAGGTGAGGCTAGGACTTGGCGTTTGCTGAGCCAGCCCATGGTTGCTGCGCAGGCGGGGCTTATCCTCTGCTTTGACTGAAGTCGGATCACTTTGCCGCTGAAGAATCTGACTTAATATTTTTGCAGCTCTTTCTGTGCTTGGCTGCTAACTTGCTCTAATTTGCCTTGCAGTGAGCTATGCTTGCCAGTCTGGTAACTTGATGGAAGAAACCATGAAATTTCCTTATGCTTCCCCGTTGAAGCTTTACTTTTAAGCAGGAGGAACAATTCGGGGCAGCGGATGCGCGTCCCAGGGGCTGTTGGCAGGAGAACGAGGCTAGCTTCGCTCGGGGATCGGATTCGATCTTACCATATACGCCTGTAGGCCATTGTATATGCTCCTCCATGTATCCCATCTTTTTGGCTTTAATATAAATTTTCCTTTTGACTTTTGCTGTTTGGATAATGAGACATGACTGTCTGTTGGTTCAGAGGTCGCAATGACATAACTAATTGAGATGTTGCCAGTCTCGAGGTTAGCCCTTTGCGGGGCTAAAAGGGGAGATACTTGCCTTTTGTAAATGTCAGCAAGCATCGAGATTGAGACTTAGCTGTCTGCTGGTTCAGAGGTCGCAATGACATAACCAATTGAGACGCCGCTAAGCTCAATGGTAGATGAAACTTGGCTATCTGCCAGTTCAGAGGTCGCAATGACATAACTGGTTGAGAAGCCACCAAGCTCAAAATAGGTGATACTCGTCTTTTGTAAATGTCAACGAGTATCGAGACCTGTCTTTTGTAAATGTTAACAGGACTCGGGACTGAGACTTAGCTGTCTGCTGGTTCAGAGGTCGCGATGACGTAACCAATTGAGACGCCACTAAGCTCAATGATAGATGAAACTTGGCTATCTGCCAGTTCAGAGGTCGCAATGACGTAACTGGTTGAGAAGCCACCAAGCTCAAAATAGGTGATACTCGTCTTTTGTAAATGTCAACGAGTATCGAGACCTGTCTTTTGTAAATGTCAACAGGACTCGGGACTGAGACTTAGCTGTCTGCTGGTTCAGAGGTCGCGATGACGTAACCAATTGAGACGCCACTAAGCTCAATGGTAGATGAGACTTGGCTATCTGTCAGTTCAGAGGTCGCAATGACGTAACTGGTTGAGAAGCCACCAAGCTCAAAATAGGTGATACTCGTCTTTTGTAAATGTCAACGAGTATCGAGACCTGTCTTTTGTAAATGTCAACAGGACTCGGGACTGAGACTTAGCTGTCTGCTGGTTCAGAGGTCGCGATGACGTAACCAATTGAGACGCCACTAAGCTCAATGATAAATGAAACTTGGCTATCTGCCAGTTCAGAGGTCGCGATGACGTAACTGGTTGAGAAGCCACCAAGCTCAAAATAGGTGATACTCGTCTTTTGTAAATGTCAACGAGTATCGAGACCTGTCTTTTGTAAATGTCAACAGGACTCGGGACTGAGACTTAGCTGTCTGCTGGTTCAGAGGTCGCAATGACATAACTAATTGAGACGCCACTAAGCTCAATGATAGATGAAACTTGGCATCTGCCAGTTCAGAGGTCGCAATGACGTAACTGGTTGAGAAGCCACCAAGCTCAAAATAGGTGATACTCGTCTTTTGTAAATGTCAACGAGTATCGAGACCTGTCTTTTGTAAATGTCAACAGGACTCGGGACTGAGACTTAGCTGTCTGCTGGTTCAGAGGTCGCAATGACATAACCAATTGAGACGCCACTAAGCTTCAAAATTGCAATGGAGTTTGGGAAAAGTCTCATTTTCACGGGGAGAAACGAGGGAATCACTGTCATAGGTTTAATGTTAACGTAACAGCGAGATATATATGTGGTCCTACCATTCTATGGATGAGAATTGGTAGGTGATTTTGGTGGTCTCATTCTCACGGGGAGAAAACGAGGGGATTGCTGTCATAGGTTTAATGTTAACATAACAGCGGAATATATGTAGTCCTACCATTCTATGGATGAGAATTGGTAGGTGATTCTAGAGAGGGAATCAAATGGGAGCAGGTCCCTTAGGATTTTTAGCAAACCCCCAGCTATCAACGGGTTTGATGGAGCTTGGAGAAAGAGAGAGGCTCTCTTTGTGCGCATTCCGGATGCGCGGATCTCGATCAGAGGTGTAACGTTAACCTGATCGAGAGCAAGATCCTTGATTAAGGATAATACTTCTTTAAGAATTTGCCATTGATCGGCATCATGAGGAGGTCGCCATCTGCAGTTGTAAGGCGGTATGCTCCGTTTGAATAGACTGTCTCTATCACAAACGGTCCTTCCCATTTAGGCTGAAATTTGCCTTTGGTCTTATGCGTCATGATCATCGGTCGTCTAACGGCTAAGACCAGGTCTCCTTTCTGGAAGACTCTCTGCTTGACCTTCTTATTGAAGGCTTTTGACATCCGAGCCTGATATAGCTCGATGTGTTGCTGAGCTTGTAGCCGCTTCTCGTCTAGGGCTTCGAGCTCTTGAAGACGCAGGCGATCATTGTCTTCTGATGTCATCTTAGTAGTCAAGGCTACCCGCAATGATGGCACTGGATTTCCAATGGGATGACCGCTTCACACCCATATACAGGGAGAAAGGCGTATTGCCTGTCGGTGTCCGAACCGTAGTCCGGTAGGCCCAAAGGCATTCGCCGAGCTTTTCGTCCCAATCTCGCTTGTTCGAGGAGACAAACTTCTTGAGCAGCTTGATGATTGTCTTGTTGAATGCCTCTGCCAAGCCGTTGCGGCAGGATTGTAGGCGGTTGAAGCCACATTCTGAATTCGGTATTTATCGCAGAACCGATAGAACCCTTGGCTTGCGAATTGGGGACCATTGTCATGGATGATCCGTCTGGGTACACCAAATCGATGGATGACATGGTGTTTGATGAAGCTAACCAGATTGGAGGTTTTAACTTCGGCCAACGGTGTGGCCTCTGCCCATTTTGAGAAGTAATCGGTTATTGCCAGGATAAACCGGTGACCTCTTGCCGAAGAGGGACTGATTGGCCCTACGACATCGATTCCCCATGCTTCAAATGGCCATGAAGCAGCAGTAGGGTGGAGCAATTCCGAAGGTTGGTGAATGAAGTCTGCATGGACTTGGCACGCTTTACACCTTCGTGCATATTGGGTGGCATCGGCCATCATGGTCGGCCAGTAGTACCCAAGTCTGTGCAGCCTGTCTTTAAGCTTTGGACCCGTCTGGTGAGCTCCGCAAATGCCGTCGTGCGCTTCTTGGAGCGCTTCCTGTGCCTCTGAATGAGAGAGACAACGGAGGAGGACACCGTCATATGAACGACGGTAAAGTGTCTTCAAGTTGGATCATAGTGGAAACGGAGCGACCTTCGTCTGATGGACGCCGCTTCTTTGGGATCGTCTGGAAGCAGACCGTGCAGAGCGTAGTCAATGAGAGGGAAGCGCCAATCCCTCGGCTCAAGACCCACGGAGATATTATGGACCTCTTGGATCCTTAGCATATGCTTGGAGCATACGAGATGCCGGGTTGCGACTGTGAGGTGATACTCGGTGTCGGCCGGTAAGGCTAGCGTTGTTGCTAATGCAGCGAGGGCATCCGCCTTTGTATTTTGAGATCGGGACACGTGCCCGATGTAGAAGCCTTCAAATAGGCTAGCCAATTCGATGGCTGTATGGTAATAAGGCACCAAATCCTCATGGCGGACTTCGTATTCGCCTTTAACCTGATTGATGATCAGTTTTGAATCGCCATAAGCTTCGAGGTAGCGTACCCCCATTCCCTGGGCAAGCTGGAGGCCGATGAGCAGAGCATTATATTCCGCTACATTATTAGAGCATGATTCTGTCAAGGAGAATGCTCTGGGAAGGATATGATCCTGTGGGGAGATGAACACAACCCCCACTCCAGCAATAATCTTCCCTTTGGGCCCATCCGCGATGCTCCGTCGAAGAACATCTGCCACACTTCCTCTGCTGAGGTTGCATTAGACTCGAAGACTTCATCAGGGATGTCTTCGTGAAGTTTTGAATGTTCTGGAACTGGATAAGCAGCTAAGAACTCTGCAAGGGCCTGGCCTTTAACTGCCTTCTGAGGAGTAAAGGTCATGTCGTATTGAGACAACAGAAGTGCCCATTTAGCCAACCTTGAATTCAGCGACCCTGGCTTCGTCATGAGAAGACTTAAAGGGTTCACCCTGGAGATGACATGTATGGTTTGGCCAACCAAATAATGTCGTGTCTTCTGGACAGCGAAGACGAGAGCTAAACACTCTTTCTCAATAGGATTGTAGCGAGATTCCGCTCCTATGAGAGTCCTGCTCAGATAATAAATGGCCTGCTCATGGCCATTGTCGTTCTTCTGAGCGAGGAGGGCACCGAGGGAATAGTCCAGAGCTTTTACATAAAGCAAGAATGGTTTCCCTGATGTAGGGGCCACTAAGACCGGAGGTTTTGTGAGATACCTCTTAATGTCTTCATAGGCTTCTTGACAAGCTTGGTCCCATATGAAGGCAGTACCCTTTTTCATGAGACGGGTAAAGGGCTGGCAACGGCCCGAAAGATTTGCTATGAATCTTCTGATGTAGGCTAATCTGCCTTGCAAGCCTCGGAGCTCTTTGAGATTCCTTGGTGGATGCATGTCCTGGATGGCTTTGACTTTGTCTGGGTCTAGATGGATCCCTTTTGATGTGACAATGAACCCAGGAATTTGCCGCTGGATACTCCTAAGAAGGATTTTGTCGGGTTCATTTTCAGCTGATGAGCCCGCATTATGTCGAACATCGTTCTCAGATCGCGAAGATGTTCATTTTTGCTGCGGCTTTTTGACGGCAATGTCGTCAACATAGCATTCCACCGTCTTTCGGAGATGGTCGCGGAAGATCATACTCATCGCCCGCTGGTAGGTTGCTCCGGCGTTCTTCAGTCCGAAGGGCATCACAGTGTAGCAGTATACCCCCAATGGCGTTCGGAAAGAAGTATGCTTCTCGTCATCAGGATACATCTTGATCTGGTTGTACCCTGAGAAGCCATCCATGAAAGACATCCTCTCGAACCCGCATGTGTTGTCGATCATGACATCAGTGATCGGCAGTGGGAATTCATCTTTGGGACAGGCCGTATTGAGATCACGGTAGTCGATGCAGATCCGTATTTTCCCGTTCTTTTTGAGGACGGGGACGATGTTAGCTACCCAGTCTGGATGTTGTTCCTCCCGGATGAAGCCACAAGCAATGAGCTTATGAACTTCGGCTTCAATAGCCTCCATGATGTTTGGGCGAAACCGACGTTGTCGCTGCTTGACTGGCTTAACATCGGGCTTGATGTTTAGACGGTGCATAGCGACCTGTGGATCAAGTCCGGGCATGTCTTCATAGCTCCAGGCGAAGACATCTATATACTCTTTTATGAGTATTATCAATTCTTCCTTTTCGATAAGTGATAAGCTTTCACTTATGAAAATAGGCTTGGGGTGATCTTGACTACCCAAGTTGACCTGGATCACCTTGTCTTCGGTAGGTGGCTCGCGCAGCTCGAACCGCTTTTCCCATTGGAGACTTAATTGCTGGGCCCAAGGTTCCTCATCAGTAGCTTCTGCAGGTTCCAATTGACTGGCTGAAGTCATATTCACAGCGAGGCCGTTGAACATTCCTCCTATGCTGATGTCAGAGTCCCACTCGGCAGATGAGCCCGACTGTATGGAATTGGTTCGTCGTCTTTGACTTGAACCGTTACTGATGATGTGGGTGTGACATACCCTAACCCCCTGCGTGTACTATCATAATAATTTGCAGGTTTCCCTCTTGGGACGGAGTTACGCATCAAGCTGCGTCTTCCTTTTCCGAAGTTCAGGCCGCCTGCCTGCTTCAAGTCATATCCCATCTTCTCCATAATATGGCGTGCCGGTTGCGCATAACGGAAGAACTGTGGGGTTTCTGAGTCCGAGCTTGACTCTGTAGCTGCAGGTCCCCGTGGCTGGGTTCTACCGAAGATTATCGGCAACTGACCTTGTTGGATGGAGGGTTACCAGCGTGGCCCCTTCTATAACCTCCACAGATGTAGTAGCCGAACTTGACTCATGTACGGGCATGTGCAGAGAGCCCTCTATGATGGATTTAATTGACCCAATACTCGCAGGATAACCAAAAGAGATACTCTCATTAATTACCCATTTGCCCTCTTCATCAGAAGGGATATTACATTGGGGTCATTGAGGAAACATGCTGTAATTGGTTCGCCAATCAAAATGGCTGGCACGCCTGTTTCGGATTCTGAATCCGCCTCATTGCCACTTTCATCATCGTCTGGCAATGGCTCTGCAGGCGTTCCGTCGTGCTCTCTTGATACAGGAGGGGCGTCGGTGAAGTAGTTTTCCACCCCCTTGAAGGTTGCTTTTCAGCGAAGACAGTTCGTACTGTCGCATCATCTCTTCACATATTTGAAGCATTGGTGGAGGGTGGAAGGACGATCCAGTTGGCATGGATCCAGGGTCTTCCTAGCAGCAAGTTATATGATGTGTCAGCATCAATGACATAGCACGTCACTTCTGACTTCAAGCTTCCGATTCTGCAGCGGAGCCGAATCTTTCCAAGCGGATGGCTGCTCCCGGCGTTAAAACCGTATATTGTAGTGGTGGTTGCGGACAACCTGTACAATGGTATGCCGAGGAAATAGAGGAGCCTTTTGGGGATGATGCTGAGTGCAGACCCCGGATCGACTTGTACTCTTTCAATGCATGTTGAACCGATATATCCGGTGTAGTACAGAGGTCGATCGTGCTTGTTGTCCTTGAGAAGCATATCTTCCCGCCGTGAAGGTGATAGCAGGCACCTTTGATTGTGCGTGATGGCACTCTGAGCAGGAAGGCCGGATCTCATCACCAGGAACCTCAGGCATGCATGTCAGAAAGGACTCTGAGTTGGCTAACGCATCTCTGAGTGCTTCTCTTGTTCTTTAGAGAGACGAAGGAGCTCGTGTATTGTGATACGAGCCGGGATATTGGCTAAGTGAGCCAATATATCAAAGCGGAAGGGCGTGGCTAACCCTTGGACTGACGGTTTCTTCAACGCATGGTCGAACCGCACTTCCTTAGGCTTCTCCTTTCCCTTGGCTGGAATGGAGTGGATGCCGGCATTGGTACTGACGTCGTTTGCTGTTGTATCTCGTCAGTAGACTTGTCATACTGCCTTAAGTATGATTTTTCAGACCGGGTGCCCGTCTGTTGAGGCGCATCTGCCTGCGCTGTGCAAGCATGCTTCTCTTCTTCTGAATCACTGAGGGAAGCCGAAGTAAGATTACCATCATCTGGCAAGACAGAGATGACATTGCAGGACTTGCCCTTTTTGCTGGAGTCCTTCGACGTCCGCTGTATGTCTTGGACGAGGTCAGGGTGTATCCACATAACTTCCCCCGTCTCCAATGTCAAAGGGACGAGACCCTTGTTGTATTGAGTCATGGCTGGAGGATGCTTGACTTCCAACCGCGGTGCCGAGGCTGAATGGGTCCCGTCGGGAACTGTGACCTTCTGGGCAGTGCCGAACTCAAGAGTCACCATATTGGCAGTGACTTTCTTCTGTTCCGTTTTCAATGTGAGGACGCCGGCATCTATTAGGGCTTGTATCCTGTCTTTGAGGACATAGCACTTGTCAGTAGGATGATGGACCATCCTATGATAAAGACAGTATTTGGGGTCATTTGTGCGCCCTATCTCATTAGGACGCCGAGCATCCGGTAGCTTCATCTTATTTCCTTTGTGGAGCAGATGGAATATCGTGACCACCTGATCATCTCTGAAGGAATACTGTTTTGGAGGGAATTTAGGCTCCTGGCTGTTGACGCCGCTCTTCTTAGCCTTTGACTGCATGTTCCCGGTCAGTTCGACGGACATAATCTCCTTCCCTTTAGCTTGAGAAGACTGCGGGAGATCGCTACGCCCTTTGTGTTCACGCCCCATTTGCTTCTAGGGGCGGATGGCTCAAACTTCTTAGCCGATTTCTCGGCTATCTCAGCTTGTTCGACCAATTCCTTCCAAGTATGGGCTTTGACAGCCCTATGCGGACTTCTACTTGATCCAAGAAGTTGTGCCTGCATGTCTGTAAGAGCATGGGTAATGGCATCCCTGCTGGGCACATCAGAGATAGATTTCTGAACCGCTCAATGTATTCACGGACAGATTCGCCTTTCCTCTGTACAGTGGAGAGGGTTTGTCCATGGTCACTTTGGTGTCATCCTCATAGAAGCGAGAGAGGAACCGAGTTTCTAGGTCAATCCAGGAATTGACAGAGCCCGGAGGGAGGCTTCGGAACCAGTCGAACGCCACTCCCTTTAAGGTGCCAATGAACAGCCTAGCCATGATGGCATCATTGCTTATAACATTACCAGTCTGAGACCGGAAATAGTAGATGTGCTGATTGGGCGAGCTCTTACCATCATACGTATGCAACGTTGGTGGTTTGAACTTTGGCGGATATGGCACCGAATCCCACTCCAGTCGGTAAGGACGAACTGCCCCTACTTTCTTTAATTCATCCCTCTGAGCCAGGGATGAAATTTGAGCTTGAAGGCCTTTAAGGACTTCGGCATCCAGGGAAGAGCCTCCCTTAGATCTCTCCGTCTTGGCGGATCATTGCTGAGATATCTCTCCTCGTCATGATTACTCCCGTATCATCATTCCGGTTGCTGAGGAGCTGAGCGAGCATCTGTTGAATATTGTCAGGGCCTCTTGCTGAGTTCTAGAGGTCTGCTCCTGGGCTTCCAAACGCCGACGAAGATCGTCATTGGCGTTATCGGCCATATTAACCGATGCTTTGTCCGTTCGCACAGAACTGACCGTTGCTGAAGAGGCATACCGCTGTCTTCATCTTCTCCATCAGATGATTGGGGTGACCGCCTGAGTTGTGGCACGGTTGGGACCGTCGAGGAGGAAGGCTGTTCATAATTATAGGGTATCGCCACCCTGGATCTGGTGTTTCGGAAAACACCTTCTTCTTGCACCAAGACTTCACCTAAGCCCGGGCTATAATCTGGATCTGGGGAGCCGAAAGGGGTATCATTAGATGTATGACCCTCCTGTGTCGCTCTCGTTCCTCTTCCGGTCATGTTGACGGACGCGAAGGCTGGGCCTCGTGAAGCACTCCTTTCATGATGCTTCTTTGTGGCATGTGTGGACAACCGGTTAAACGCCGATTGACTGTGCGGAGATGCAGCCTTGATTGGATATTGCCGACAACGGGCTGAATGGATTGTCACAAGTCGGCATCCTCTTTGACAACAAGGGGAGGTGGTTTGGAGAGACTCCATTCCCGCTTGTTTGCCAAGAATTGTCGCAGGTTAGGCTCAACAGAGCCTGAACACCCCGTGGAAGGCCTTTCTGGAGGTACAAGGGATAATGCTCCGTTCCTCTTATCCCTGCAGAAGGGATTAGTACTGAATAGTACTTTGGCGCTAGCTTCACCGATGGTGCGAGCTTAGTGCCTGATGAATTGGGGAGCGGAGCACGCTGTTTGGTGCCTTGCCCGCTATTCTGCTGCGAAGGGGATCAACCTCAGATAACACTGCGGTCTTAGCCTTGCGGCCGCGAACCCAGTGAATTCGTTGCGGTACAATAGCTTCGCTTGTGAAAGCAAAGCTGACAAAAGGCTTTGCTGCCCTTGATTCAGGTGACGGTATTATTGCCGTCGTGACTTCATGGTGGCAGCATCGTCAGGGCAGATGGGCATCTTACCCTTTTCTTCGCGGGAGAGAGGCGCAGTCTCGGCATGACTACTCCGGAAGCTTTGGTTGAAGACTCCTGTTTAGGCTTCCATATCAGCCTTGACAGGGGACGCCTAGGTTCGTAAGGAACCTGAATAGCCACACGCGGGGCTGTGGGGTGCTGGCAAGATCCTGCCTCTGGTTTCTGATTTGAAACCTTGGCCATGAAGACCTTCCTGTGCTTCCGTGCTCGAAGCGTCAGGCCACCCCCAGAGAGAGGACTTCTTCAAATCTTCCTTGATCGATCTGGATAACCAGGTTCTCAAAAGTGCAGGATCTGGGCTGCGGGCATGTTTCCTTGTTGCGCCAAAGAACTGCGGCAGGTTTGCAGAGAACCTTTTCCGTCTCCGCAGAGACTTTGCTTGAAGATTTAGCCAGAGAAGATCTGGCTGCACCGGCTTTTCTGAATTCAGAGATAGACCCGAAGGTCTGTTCGCCGCATTGCGACACTTGATTCTCAGCAGAGGAGAATACATTCCCCAGCGGAGTCGCCATCTTGTTTTCCATTATGTTTGCAAAGGGGAAAACTTACAAATAAAAGTTTGAGGAGCTAAATTACAAGTATTCTCAAAAGATTACAAGTAGATCTCCTCAGAGATTCTGGGAAAATGTGCCGATAGGAGTCTGGTCAGCGCGCGACCACTTTGTCCCTTTGACGATGCGAGCGATGAGATTCCCTTCTCGCCTGGTTCCGGGAATCAAAGAATAGAGGATTGGTAGAACCCTCTTGCTACTTCTCAAAACCGCCTTCTGTGAGGAATTCCTTCTCGCCTGGTTCCGGAGATTCCTTGAAGAAAAGAGGTTGCTAGGGTATCACCACCCTGAAAAGAGAAGTATTTCTCTTGAAAGGTCTCTGAATTAGAGAGCGCACGGTGCGTTATGAAGAAGTCTCTGCTTGTGGAGTCTTCTCTCTCCTGATGCGATCCTCTCTCCCTTGTGCCCTGACGGGCTATTTATAGGAGAGCAAGGGTATAATCGTCCCCTTGAAGATATGGAAACAGATTGAACCGAATCTGTTTGAATCTGGCAAGTAGCCTTGCTGAGAGGCTAGGATAGCTTCTGCGGAGCTAGAAAATGGCAAGTCGGTTGATCTTTTTTGATCCTTTCCATATTGCTGGGAGATTCTCCTTGATCCTCTTACTCGTTTCAAGAGTGTCAAGAGATAGCGGCAATCACCTGCCGTATTTGAATCCTGATTGGATTAGATTTGATTGAATCCAATCTAATCAGGAGATTTGATTGGTCAAAGGTTGACCATAGCAGGCAGGCTGATAGCGGAGCTGCCCGCTTTAAAGCTCATAGCAGAGCTAGAGGCAATCTTTGGCGAGGTCCGAAAAGAGGCTTTTCGGCGAAGCTGTCAGTTAGCTTCCTGGCGAAGTTGGATGATGCTAGCCTCTCAATCGAGGCTATCTCCTTGGGCTAATGTAATGCTAAATGCTAGCATCTTAGACCTGCTGAGGTCTGTTTAGAAACAATCCGGTTCACTGTTCTGCTTGCTGGATCAGTGGAGTCCAAGCCGCTTCCTTGTCCCTTGGAGGTGGGTGAAAACTGGTCTTCAGCTCGTCTTGTCCCATGTCTTTTGTAAATGTCAACAAGTTTAGACATCGTTCGGACCAATGAGAATCTTGTCTTTTTTAAGTGTCAACACTAACATTTTCAATATTAGTATCAATAATCTTAAATTGGTGTTATTCTCAATTTGATATCCTTATTGCAAAATGACTTGTGTTTACCCAACATATGGTTTTTACTTGGTATCAAATTTTACAATATATTTCAATTGGTATCAAAAACGTACAATGTTTCATTTTCAATTGGTATCAAAAATTTTACAAGATATTTTCAATTGGTATCAAAAACATAAAATGTTTCACTTTCATTGATATCAAAATTTATTAACTTTAAGAAATTTCAAAATTTATTTTAAAGTGGTTCCATAATGTTTTGATATATATTGCTTATATGCAAAGGAAGCTTAACATCTTCTCTATATATTGATTCATGTTGAGTGTATCTCATATTGAGGAGCTTGACCTCTCTTCTCTATGTAATACTCGTGTGCAGGGGGAGCTTAACATCTCCACTTATACATTGTATATTATGCTTTATATGGTTAGGGTCTAGTCATCTCTTTTCATGTAATGCATGTATGCAGGGGGAGTTAACTTAACATCTCTCCTCTTCATGAATGTATATAACATATATATCTTTACTGCTTTTTTTCCCTTCGCCCTTTGTTGATGAATTGACAAAAGGGGGAGAAGAATTTGGTGAATTTATATATGCATGTTTATTTCATTTCCTTATTTATGCAAAAAGGGAGAGAAGAATTGCTATGCATGTTTATTTACTTGGTTATGCATATATATTTGTAATTACTTTAGACACTTCATTGAATATCTTTATTGTTTATTGTTATGCATGAGTTAAGGGGGAGCTTCTATGAAGCTTATCTTTAATCTATGCATATATAACTCCATGAGTTTTGTCATCATCAAAAAGAGGGAGATTGTTGTCCCAAAGGCCCATCACTCTAATTTGATGATGATTAACTCATGTAGTTATGGTTTACTAATAATCTTGTGTTTATTTAGTCTTAGATATTTGATCAAGATATTAATAGGTGATTAGCTTCAACAAAAGAGTTTTGGAGCTAACACGTATTGATTCAAGAGCTCGCGCGTCAAGATCGCATCTAGCACTCGATTGGAGTCAAGCTCGCTGGATCGCGTTTGGATCGAGTTGGCTTGGAGACAAGAAGACTTCGATTTATGTTTAGTTTAGTTTGTTTAGATCTTGTGTATAGGTAGATAGTGTTGATATGCTCAAGTCACACACACCACACAAGTTTAAAGTTTGGTTTCGGTTTAACCTATTTTGGATTTCATGTCAAAAACATAGATATATCAATTACATGTATATTGGACTCTATCCATATACAATATGCTTCAAATTTGTTTCAATATCATATTTTTGTATCTATACAAGTTTTGAAAAAAATTGGATTTTCATTTCAAAGTTTGGTTTTTTGAAAATACCGATTTTTTGTTTAAGCCTAATTTCAATATCACAAAAATGGTTCAAATAGTTTGTAATATGTGTTGATTTTTGGACACACATATTTGTTATTCAAAGATCTTACAAGAAATTATTTTTGTGAAATTTATGTGTATTTATAGGATTTTATTGGAATTAAAATACTACGTTTTCAATCCCAGAATTTCCCAGCCAGACACATTGGCGGTCGACCGGACGGGTCAACCGATGTACACGAGGAACATGCACATGGCCAGCCTAAACGGCCGGTCGACCGACTGAAAGCACCAAACTCTCGGGTGTTGGCCAGTAGACCGGGCGGTCGATCGATGGCTTGGCCGGTCGACCGGAGGCACAACTGTCAGAAATATGACCGTTGCGCCAGTCGACCGAAGGGCATTTTTGCCCTTTCCTGCTGCCAACGGGCAGAATTTTTGAAGGTTTATAAATAGCCCCCTCTTGGGCTGTTTTTTATAAGAATTTTGAAGAGAAATTTTTTTATCTTTCAAGTGTTTTTTAGCAAGAGTTTAAAAGAGTTTTTGTGGTTAAAAGATTTATCTTTATTTGTTTTCAAGGGTTGAAAAATTAAAGAAAAATAGAGTATTTGGGATATTGGGTTTGATCTTCATTTCTATCTTTATCTAGCATTTTTTTCAAGTATTTTTCTTTGTGTTTTGATTTTCAAACACCTTGATTTCTCACACTTGAGCTATCATCTCTATCCTATCTATAGGATCTTATTTTTGTAGGAAAATTGGTTTGTGGTTTATTGAGACCACCAAGTATTGTAAACTTCTTTGCTTTGAGTTGTATTCATCCCTCTTGTATAGAGGTGATTGAGATTGTGATTTGAGTTTGTTGCTATTCCTCTTGTGTAGAGGTGATTGTGGTAGAGTTTTAGCTTAGTACCCTATCCCTCTTGTGTAAGGTGATTGTTGTGTGGCTTAGAGCCTTATCCCTCTTGTGTAAGGTGATTGTTATTTTGACTTTGTGCCTTGCCTCTTGTGTAGAGGTGGTTGTGTTGGAGAGAGGAGTTGTGTACTCCTAATTTGTATTTGTCAAATCCTCAGCTGAGGTTCCCTGTGTGGGAAGCCCTGTGTGGACATATAGTGAAAATCCTTCTGTGTGAAGGCGGGGACGTAGAGTAGTGGCTCGAACCTTAAAATAATCTCGGTGTTTGCGATTGATCCACTTTCTCAAACTCTCTCTCTTTTATATCTTGCATTGATTCATATTGTTCATATCATATATGCTTGGTATTGTTTGTGTGCCCATACTAGTGTGAACCAAGAGAGCTTCATATAGCACCTCAACTCTTATTTAGAGGAATTTAGAGGAAATAGTCCAGAGCCCGTCACTGGGAATTTAGCTACACTCTATGGTTATATTTAGTGTGTTGCAATTAGTTTTAATTCTGCATCATTTGTTATTAGATTAGCCATACACCTATTCACCCCCCTTTAGGTGTATTTTCATCGTGGACACTCAGCTGTTCCCGAGACGGTTCTCCTTTCAAGGACACTCAGTCATTCCCGATGTTGCTCCTCCCTTCGAGGACACTCAGTTGTTCCCGAGGCCGCCCCTCCTTCTGAGGACACCTCTGCCCCTGAGAACTCCCATGCTCCCAACCGTCCCGAGATCCACTCCTTTTCAGAGACTTCTGCTCTGAGCCAGATAGCTACAACAATCACCCTTCTTGATCTCCGCCTATAAGTAGCTACATCATTAGACTTTCTTTATCTTCATTTTAAATTATACAGCCTGACCTCCCCCACATTCGTAATGTCCTGGGCAGTTATGGGCTGGGCAGGATTTTTGGGAAAAATCTCAACAATCAAGCACCCATAATCACAAGCGTTACAACAATACCACATATGAAGATCGTGGCAATTATGCCAATCTTACAAGCGTTTTATTCGTCTCAAGGCCAATAATTCAGTACAAATAGACTTTCTCCTCCAATGGAAAGGGGGATTGAACCCTAAAGAACTGAATTTATAATAGAGCACCGAGAACTCATTGTAGTCTCTCTGATTTAGTGAATTCTCTCTATGCTCTGTGGTTTTTCCCCTTCGAGTTTTTCACGTAATTCTCTGATATTTGCGTTTGATTTACATTCTCGTTTATAATTTGAGTGTAGATAAATTCCCTGAGGAATTTACCTCTATAGTAGTAATAGTAGGATTAGTGACAGAGAATGAAAATATCGATGAGTCTGAGTTCAATCCACTTGCCTGTGAAGTACCAGCTTATGTACTGACCACCTGTGCGAGATTTTCCTTGGGCTTCGACTCCTTTTCTGATCCATGATCCTTGAACAATCAATCTTTTAGTGCCTTAACTCTTTGTATAAGGCACAATAATTCTTCTTCAGATCTCTAAAATCGGCTTTAGACTTTGATCTATCACGATCTCCTTTGCTCTTTCGACTGGAACTGCTGCCTCTTACCGTCAATACTTCTGTCGATGTACTTTTGGGGGACTCTTTGTCCTTCTTTCGTAATTCATGATTTACAAGAGTAGAAGAAACTTCATTATAGCTAAGGGATTGTTTACTCTTGATTAGGGTGAGAATGAAGGTCCCGTAGTCCTCATCAGGAAGAGAACTCAAAAGAATCAATGCTTTTTCCTCCTTCTCAATCACCATATCTATGTTAGCTAAATTCGCAAGAAGCTTCTATAATTATTCATGTGCTCATGATCGAGATACCTCTCTTCAATTGAAAGAGATATAGCCTCCTCTTCAGGTGCAAGCAATTCTCTATGCTCTTGGTCAAATGCTTACTCTCTAGGATCTCCTATATCTCCTTCGCTGAAGTCTAGGTCATCACATGATACTTGATATCTTGTGTTAAAAAATATCTTTTGACGCCACACAAGCGCTATTCATCTTGTCTCAGTTCTTTGTTTAAGTTTTCTATGGTTTTTCTTTCAAAAGTAAAGCATCTTTGAGGTTTGACCCATTAGAGAATCCATCACATCGCATCTCCACATATTAAAATTGTTCGTGCCGTCAAACTTCATCACGTCATTTTTTTTACATATGACTATTCACAGTTTTCACTGTGGATTGACTATTCCCGGCCATCCCCTCCAATAGATCCAACAAAGCAATGCGGAAAATAATTTGTGAAAACAAATTCAATTAGATAAAGATGGGATCTTTTCCTCCAAATGAAACCGTCAACAAGTTTCCAAAGTGATTTGCTCCACCCAATTCGGTCCCAACGAACAATACCAATGCTGTTCTGAGATTGACACATGATCTCACGAGCAGACCAACGTCGCTTCGAGATCGACACACGATCTTTGTCGAACAGAGTACAATGCTTTTCGAATCGAAACACGATCCCGACCGAATCTAGGATGTTCTGACGCCACTTGTTGGGAATGTCGCCGGATGACTATGTACAAACACTAGAGTTTTACCGTAAAATAGTCATGAATACAGCAAGAACAAATCAAAGAGAAAAACACAGATTTAATGAGGTTCAGTAATTGCCTATGTCCTTGGAGCAGAAGGGGAGAGATCTCTTATTAACTAATCAATTCAGGTTACAATATACGGGGACAATACCCTTAAATATATAGTCGCAGAGTCCACGAAGAAAAAAAAATCGAAACTTCTGAATTTGGATTAGAAACAAATTTATAACCTGTCTCGGATTCACTCAGAACCCAAGCGCTATCGACAGCCAAAGAGGCCTGTTGACAGCCTGAGACACACCCTATTCTTGGAAATTACTGTCAACAGCCTGAGCCAAGGGCCTATCGGCAGACTGAGTATCAGTTGTCGACAGCCAGATGAGTCTGTCGACAGCTCTGCTTATATCCTGCATCTGTTGCTACTACCTGCCTCTGTGCTAACTCTTCCAAATAAGTTAAAGAAGAATTCTACTAATAAGATTTTATGTCTCTTCTCATAAGAAGAGATGAATATTATGTATTAGAAGAAAAAAAACCAGTTGTCACCGGTGAAGCCTGACTCGGTACTGTTGAAGCAGTGAGGGTGGATCCCGGATTTGATCCTTTTGACATATTTGAGTCATACATCTCACTACAAAAAAAAGGGAAGAGTTAAAAAAAAATAAAAGGGAAACTTCGTACTGATGATGCAGTCGATCACAACGGATTAGGTTAATTAGCGGGTGAGGAGGGACAGTGGAGAAAAGAGGCTGAAAAGGATAAGTGGTTTCATTCCATCCTTATTAGAGTCAAAACGTACAAAGGGAGCTCATAAAATTAAGAGGCAGTTGAGACGTGAGAGGCTGCGGGCTGGGGTTCTTTAATTGAGATCCCTTTCACCGGCTGCCATGCTCCTTTTTTCTTGAGTAACGAGTCGTGACGCGGTTAAGTTTTGGCTTACAGGGCAGATCCAGCTGGCTATTAATTCTCGTTCAGTTGTTGGGTTCTCCCAAGCCCCATAAAGGGTGTGTTTCAGATGGGTCCCACCTACAGCGCTCCAGAAGCTGCCCTGAAAAAGCCCAGAGAATTCCAAAAAAAAAAAAAAAAAACTCAGGGAATCCTAGGTGTGAGTGGTGAGTGATGGTCTCCTCTCTTTGCTGCGTACTGCATGTACCAGTGTGAATGCAACTTTAATGCTGCCATTCGAGTTAACATGATATGAACGTATCTTTGTGGGTCAACAAGCCAGCGCAGGATGGCCCACTGACTACTGAAAACTGCGAGTTGCATGCTGCTGCACATAGCCCAAAAGGTTACGTGTTCCCATTGATTGCTTTCACCTGGGTTGTTGTTAGAGGCTACTCATTCCAACGCAAAAAGAAATGAAATATTATTGATTGTTTAACTAATTAAGCACCCTTTGTTTAATCCTTTGGACTGTGATTGTAACATGATATCTTGACCTAGCTCATTAAATCTCAGTATTGGATCAACAAATAACAGTAAGGGAGTCAATGTCTGCTAAATGGTTGTTTGCCTATTGGAAAACAAAGCAAAGAAAAGGGTACTGCTAGATTTCAAGTCAGAAAAATAGTTTCTAGTTTTGCCTTCTTTTTGTTTGTTAGGAGGCAAAATGGACTGAAAACAGGGGGTTCCGCTCATTTTTCATCACCACCCTTGTTTGGTTGTCTAGAAAAAGCAATGAAAGAAAAGCTAGCTGGACCCACAAAAATAATATATAATAACATCTCCATCAAGATATGATCACCACTCAAAATTAAGTGATATACTTACCATAAATAAGACAAAAATTCAAAGCCAACTCCATTTAAACTCCAGTTCAAAGGCCAGCAGCAAAGTCCCAATGGCCAACGCTAGTCCAACAGCTAGTAACATGCCCTTAGTAATAGCAAATTCCCCACTCAGAATGTACAAAATGCTCAAATTCCCCACTCAACGGGACAACCTCAAATTTGAGCACCCAACAAGACACCACGCCACCCTGAAGCCCAGATTCAAAGCCCAACATTTAATTTTTCATTAGGAGCCCAGCAGAGGAGGCAGGGGACCCGCGGCGGCGACGAAGATAGCACGACGATGAGGCCAGATGCAGAATCGACAGAAGGCGATAAAGGCGACGAGATGGGGGTTGTGAGGGAGGCAGAGGGAAGATCAAATGGCAGGAGAGAGCATATCAGTGCCAGGAGAGAGTGAGAGGGAGGTAAAGCAGCGGGAGAGGAGAGATCAACGACGGGAGAGAGCGAGTAACCCTATCAGAGAGAGACAGTGAAATAATAATTAAGTGTCCACAATCAGATTTTGGGCTCTCTCTCTCTCCCCTCTATCTCTCCCCCCCCCTCTCTCTCTCCTGGAGCCGAGATGGGGAGATCTACAGAGGGCGAGGGAAGCGGTGGGAGAAAGGAGATCATGGCGACAACATCGAGTCTGTGAAAGAGAAGTAGATCATGGCGACTAGATTGGGGCTGTAAGAGAGGGAGAGGGACAGTCTAAGCGGCGGGGGAGAGATAAAGTTGAGACGGTGGGAGATAGAGAGTAAACCTAATAGAGAGAGACAGCGAAATAATATTTAAGTATTGGATGTCAGATTTCGGGGTATTTTCTTTCCCCTAGGGGCGGAAAACTGACACTCCATTTTGTTCATGCGGCACCCATTTTCGGGGCGTCTGGTTTCAGCACAAACAAACACATTTTGAGAAGAAAAATGAACGCACCCCACTGAACAATGACAAAAAATTGGCTTTTCTGTCCACTTTCGGAGCAAACAAATAGCTCCTAAATACTTAATTAGCAATGCGTAAGATCTACATTTCTGACGAAGAATTTTGATAGACCCAGTCCCACTTATTCCCGTATATTTATTAATACAATGATGACTTAATAAAGAAACTATTACGCACATACACACATACTAAGATATGTAACAGTTATGATTCTTTTATTTTTTTTCCTGTAAACATTTTTAGTGCAGATTAAATTGCTATATATAATTTTAAGATGATAAATTCTTGTTGGAACCTGACAAGTTCAAGATGTTGAAGCCTCTCAAATTACAAGATTTTGATGATAGACGAACACTACTACTACATGATGATTGCTCTACCTCAGATAAAGATTATTGAAGCTTATGGGTGCATTTGGGAAGTTATTGTGTAACTTAGAAATATTTGTGAAAGCCTTGATATCTTACACAAAAAACAACTCCTAGTCGACTTGCCCTATTGATATAGTCGACTACCCAAATGTAGTCGACTTGACAAAAAGCCCTAGTCGACTAGTCCACTACAAAACCAAAATCCTAACTCTCTGTTTGGACTCTGTAAGCCAATTAGTCGACTTGACTTTCCTACCTAGTCGACTAACAGATACTCTAGTCGACTAACCCTATTTCCAAGTCGACTAATATTTGACACAAAAATTATCCAACTCTCTGTTTCTTTTCTGAAACAAAATTAGTCGACTACCCTTTTTATCCAGTCGACTAATACAGTTATAAGTCGACTACAAGTTAGTTACAGTCGACTATATTCAGTTTTCCAGAAACCTGTTTCTTCCAACAGACACTTTCCTAGTCGACTAATAGTCATACCTAGTCGACTAATAGTTGAAGTTTTGCCTAGACTAGTCGACTAATCCAGTATCCTAGTCGACTACAGGCAGTTTCTGACTGTTGGACAGTTTCTCTTATCTGATTCATTTGGCAACGTTTTCCAACGTTTAAAATGTCTGAATTGGTCCCATAACTACCCTAACTGACCCTAGTGTTCATCTATAAATAGGGAAGTTATTCCTAAGGCCAATTACCAATTCATTCCATCAGATTTCCAAAGCCAAATTTCCAGAAACCTGAAAACTGAAATTTGCAACTTCTTTCTTCACCAAAAGCCATTTCCCTTAGTGAAGAATTCTGAAGTTAAACCTTCCTATACTGAACCTTGTCCACTACACATTCTGTATCAAGGCTATAGGAAGTTATTGTATTCATTTCAAAGAAAGTTGTACAAGGAGTCTTCTTGGGTGTAGAAGATTGTACAAGGCGTGTTCTCTTGGTGGAAGAGAAGTTGTGTGCATTTGACAAAGGGTGTTTGTCAAGTGGTGCACAAGGCATTTGTTGTAGGGTGTACACAAGGAAAGAAAGGGAAAATCTCAAGCATTTGCTTGGGGACTGGACGTAGGTCACAAGGACCGAACCAGGATAACTCTCCGCTGTTTGCGTTTGTATTTTTTGTGGTTATCTCTTTTGATTGCTTTAATTTCTGCAAGTAAATTGTTTAATTTTTAATTAACACTATTCACCCCCCCTCTAGTGTTGTTTTGCTTGGTATATAGATCCTACATTTGGTATCAGAGCAGGTTTCAAGGCAACAACCATACAAGGATGGCAACGGAGTTCCAATCTTTCCAATTCAAAGAGGGGCATTCTACACAACGACCACCGCTATTTGACGGAACCAATTACAATTATTGGAAGTGTAGAATGAAGATCTACTTGCAGTCGATCAACTACGATCTTTGGAACATCGTAGAAGCAGCGTACACCAAGCCTACAACCAACTACGACGCTTGGAATGAAGAACAAAAGAAGAATGCAAATCTGGATGCCAAGGCGATGAACGCTCTATTTTGTGCCTTAACCAAAGAAGAGTTCAACCGTGTGTCAACATCAACCTCTGCACATCAAATATGGCATACACTTGAGGTAACACACGAAGGTACGAATAAAGTTAAAGAATCTAAGATATCTGTTCTTGTCCACAGATTTGAATTGTTCAAGATGAAGGAGAACGAAACCATATCCGAAATGGTTACAAGGTTCACCGACATCACCAACACTCTTGCATCCCTTGGAAAGGACTACACTCAAGTTGAACGAGTCCGTAAGATCCTTCGAGCACTCACACCGGAATGGGAGAAGAAGACAACCGCCATTGAAGAGGCGAACGATCTCTCAACTATGACATTAGAAAACCTAATCGGTAATCTAATGGCATATGAAGTGCAAATAGAAGAAAGAAAGAAGGACGAACAACAACATCAATCCAAGAAGAAAGTTCTTGCCTTCCATGCAACTTCAGATACGGACGACTCGGATGAAGATGAAGAAGAAATGGCCATGATTTCAAGAAAGTTCAAAAGGTTCTTAAAACAAGGTAAGTATAATAAGAATAAAGATACTAACGATATTCCTACTTGTTTTAAGTGTAACAAACCAGGCCACATGAAGAAGGATTGTCCATTGATGAAATCAAAAGGACACTTCAAGACTTTCAACAAGTCCAACAAGTTCAACAAGTTCAACAAGAATAAGAAGGCCTTTCAAGCAACATGGGATGATAGCGACTCATCTTCCTCTGAGGACGAAGAAGAAGCAAAGGAAACCGCCAATATTTGCTTCATGGCCCAAGAAGATGAGGTACAAGATTATGATGCTTTATTAGAAGCCTTTAATGAACTTTATAGTAATTTCAAAACTGAAAAGATTAGAAATAAAGTTTTAATAAAGGAAAATGAAAAACTTATTAATGATAATTCAATTCTTGTTTCTCAAACATCATCTTTTAGTTCTCAAAAAGAAGAATTTGAAAAAGTTATTGTATCTTTAAAAAGAGACAATGAAGTTTTCTTAAAAGAGAATGCTTTACTTAAAAAGGAAACTTTTTCTTTAAGTTCTAGAATTAATATTTTAGATAAAGATATGATAAGTTTCAAAGTTAAGTATGAAGATCTTTTGAAAAATGTAAATAAATTTAATAAAGGAAAAGAGAATTTAAATATGCTATTATCTTCTCAAAAAATGTCTAACAACCATTTTGGTCTTGGTTTTTCAAAAGATAACATGTATAAGCCTACTCATGTTGGTATTGGTTTTTCAAAGACTAATTTTGTAAAATCTACACATGTTCATAATCCATACAATTCTTTTGTAAAAAGAAATGATATATCAAAAAGAAGTAGATGCAAATATATATGGGTTCCTAAGAATCTAAATAATGTTGATAAGAATGTTTATATTGCATCTTTTATACATGATGTGTGTAATTCTAAGAATTATGTTTATACGAACAAATGGAAACCAAATTCCAATTGGATTTGGGTTCCTAAAGGCTAACCTTTTTCGGACCCTATCATGATGGGTACCATATATATTGTTTTATCTTATAGGTACCTAACAAAGAAAAGTGGATACTTGATAGTGGGTGTTCCAAACACATGACCGGACATATACAACTATTGTCTTCCGTACAAATAAAAAAAGGAGGTACAGTGATCTTTGGAGACAATAACAAAGGAAAAGTTATTGGAACCGGCATTGTTGGTAATCTTTCAAAACCTCTTATTGAAAATGTTCTTTTGGTAAGTGGTTTAAAACACAATCTATTAAGTATTAGTCAATTATGTGATAAGGGTTATAAAATTGTGTTTGAAAAGATGCTTGTCTTATTTATGATGATAATATGAAAGATATTTTATTTAAAGGTTTTCGAAACAATAACATATATGAATTGTCAATAATATGCATGTCTTCAAATGAAAATTTATGTCTAATTGCTTCAAATAATGATTATTTTTTATGGCATAAAAGATTTGGTCATTTGAATATGAAAACTATTTCTAAAATTTCAAATTTGATTTAGTTAAAGGTCTTCCAAAAATTGCTTTCAAAAAGGATTATTTTTGTGATTCTTGTCAATTAGGAAAACAAGTTAAATCTTCTTTTAAATCAAAAGATTTGGTTTCTACAAAAAGACCTTTAGAATTATTGCATTTGGATTTATTTGGTCCTACTCGTGTTTCTTCATTAAACAAGAGTAGATATGTTTTTGTCATTGTAGATGATTACTCACGTTTTACATGGGTGATTTTTCTGAAAAATAAAAATGACACTTTTGATGAATTTGTAAGTTTTTGTAAAAGAATTCAAAATCAAAAGTCTCTAAACATAGTCACTATTCGTAGTGATCATGGAGGAGAATTTGAGAATGAATCTTTTTCAAATTTCTGTAATAAGTATGGTATTACACATAATTTTGCATTTCCTAGAGCATCTCCTCAAAATGGTGTTGTAGAGAGAAAGAATAGGACTTTGCAAGAATGTGCTAGAACTATGCTTATGGATAGTAACTTACCAAAATACTTTTGGGCTGAAGCCACTGCTACTGCTTGTTATGTTTTAAATCGAGTGCTTATTCGACCATTTTTAAATAAACATCTTATAAGTTGTTTCATAATCGGATTCCAAAAGTTTCTTATTTTAAGATTTTTGGTTGTAAATGTTTTATCTTAAATACAAAAGATGCTTTAGATAAATTTGATGCTAGATCCAATGAAGGTATTTTTGTTGGCTATTCTACTCATAGTAAAGCATATAGAATTTTTAATAAAAAATCATTTACTATTGAAGAATCTTTACATGTTAAATTTGATGAATCCTTGACTAAACTTGTTTCTAATGATTCTCCACATGATGATGATCATATTATAGTTTCTCCTAATGAAAATATTGTTATATCTTCTGTTGATACTAACTTGTCTAAGGATGAAAAGATTCCTACCGAGTTACCGAAAGCCTATGTTGAAGTAAGGAATCATCCACAAGATTTGGTAATTGGAGATATAAATCAAGGCGTTCAAACGAGATCCAAGTTGAACTACATGACACAAATTGCCTTCATTTCATTCATTGAACCGAAGAATATCAACGAAGCATGTGAGGACGATTTTTGGACAATTGCCATGCAGGAAGAGTTGAACCAATTTGTAAGAAACGATGTTTGGGATCTTGTGCAACGTCCTACTGATCATCCCGTCATCGGTACAAGATGGGTCTTCAAGAACAAACTCAATGAATCCGGTGAAGTCATTAAGAACAAGGCAAGGTTAGTAGCACAAGGGTACAATCAAGAAGAAGGTATTGATTTCGATGAAACTTATGCACCAGTCGCAAGACTTGAATCAATTCGTATATTACTTGCTTTCTCATGTTTTATGAATTTCAAATTATATCAAATGGATGTTAAAAGTGCCTTTTTAAATGGAATAATTAAAGAAACTGTTTATGTTGAACAACCACCAGGTTTTGAACATGAAAAATTTTCAAACCATGTTTTCAAACTTAAAAAAGCTTTATATGGTTTAAAGCAAGCACCTCGTGCTTGGTATGATAGATTAAAGAGTTTTCTTTTAAATTCTGATTTTAAAATGGGAAGTGCAGATACAACTCTTTTTATCAAACATATTAATAAAGATATCTTAATAATTCAGATTTATGTTGATGATATATTATTTGGTTCTACTAACGATGATCTTTGTCAAGAATTTTCTAAGACCATGCAGAATGAATTCGAGATGAGCCACATGGGCGAACTCACTTACTTCCTCGGTCTACAAATCAAACAAATGAAGGATGGAATCTTCATCTCCCAATGCAAATACGCTAAGGAACTTCTAAAGCGATTTGGCATGGAAAATTCTGGTCATAAGAATACTCCCATGAGTACAACTACCTTTTTGGACAAAGATGAAAGTGGTAAGAATGTCGATCAGAAACTCTATAGAGGTATGATTGGCTCTCTACTTTATATTACTTCTAGTAGACCTGATATTATGTTTAGCGTATGCTTATGTGCTAGATATCAGTCAAATCCTAAGGAATCACATATTAAAGCCGTGAAAAGGATCTTTAGATATTTAAATAACACAATCAATTACGGTTTATTTTATCCAAAGTCATGCACATTTGATTTATTATCTTATAGTGATGCTGATTTTGCTGGTTGTAAATCTGACCGGAAGAGTACTAGTGGTACTTGTCATTTTTTGGGACATTCACTAGTATCTTGGTTCAGTAAAAAGCAAAATTCCGTATCCTTATCAACAACTGAGGCAGAATATATTGCTGCTAGTGTTGCATGTGCACAAATTATATGGATGAAACAAACCTTACTTGATTATGGCATGACTCTCACAAATTCACCTATTATGTGTGATAATACAAGTGCTATTAATCTATCTAAAAATCCAGTTCATCATTCACGTACCAAACATATTGATATTAGACATCATTTTTTACGTGATCATGCTTTAAAAGGTGACATTTTTTTAAATTTTATTTCAACTGATAATCAAGTTGCTGATATATTAACAAAACCACTGAAAGAAGATACCTTTATAAAGTTTAGAAGAGATTTGGGTATTTGTAATTTTTCAGATTTTTAAACAAATTTTTTTCAGATTTTTTCAAAGGCAGTTTTTACAATAATTAGTCGACTTACAACTATTATTAGTCGACTTATAAAAGCCTTAGTCGACTTGAAATTTTCCCCAGTCGACTCCTGTGAGAAACAGAAACTTCACTTTCTGATTTGTCAAAAGTTAGTCGACTATAGTAAAATACTAGTCGACTAGTCCTATTATTAGTCGACTAGTCTTATCCTGTAAGTCGACTAATACTGTGAAATTTCTGTTTTCTGTTTTCGGATTTCTGCTTCAAACCCGACCCATTTACTTTATGTTTCGGGTCCGTTTACTCACTTTTTTAATCCTATCCATTCATCTCTATCCAGGATTCATCTCCACCCTTGAATCTTCTCTTTACCTTAACAAACCCTAGATCTTTCCTCATTTCTTTCTTCCAAGCCGATTCTTCAGTCGACCAGAAGAAGCTAGGGCACAGGAGTTCTGCAGCAGTTCCACCGAAATTCCTTCAAATTTCTCTGTGTTTCTTCTCAATCTAGGTATAATCTTTCATCTCTCAGTCATTCCCATACATATCTACTGTCTACTTGCTTCAATTTAGTTTTCATCATGTCCAAATCTAAGAAAACTAAATTTACTCCCAGTTCATCATCTTCCACTGTTGATTTTAGGAAATTTCTGAAAAATCCTGAACTAGAGGCTGATTATCTTAGACTGTCTAATTTAGATATCATTCCAGGGAGGTTTATCAAATATGATGACTTTTATCAATATGATATCATGTCATTTCTTAGAACTTGTGGCTTATATAACATGTTCTCTTCTGAACTTAAGGAAGCTTATTATCCTTTTCTCATATATCTGTTCTACACAAATTTAGCATATGAAGATAATGAGAATGCTACCTCTCTTGATTCCTATGTTAAAGGTGTCCACATTAAGCTTTCCATAAAGAATATTGGCCGTATCCTGTCCATTCCATATAGTGGCCTCTCACTTGATGATATTGTGATGGATGATGAGGATGTCTTAGGTCAAATCTTTCTACCCGGTCATCATTTGCCAATGTCCAACAATAAGCTCCAGCCTATTCCCCGTCTTATTGGTAGAATTCTTTCATATAATATCTGCCCCAAGACTGGTAGTTATAATTACTACTCAAGAGAATTATCGTCGTGTGTCTATGCTATTATGGCTGGACTTGACGTTAATTGGGCTGAGATCATTTTTGACACCATGGTCAAGTTCCATTCCTCTTTCCTTCCCTTTGGCGCATTTCTAACTCCAATCTTTCGGAAGTACCATGTTGATCTCGCTTCTGAAAATACTGTTGTTAAGATCTTTGAGTTCTTTGATCGTGCCGCCATCAACCGAATGAAATTACCTGAGTTTCCTTCTCATGAACCACAACAACCATCTTCACCTCCACCTAGTCCACATGGTCCTTCTACCTCTTCACAACCTTTCACTGACCCACCTCCAACTCAACCACCTCCATATGCCGATGCTTTCTATAACTCCATGTCTGCCCAGATTGCATCACTTCAATCTCAACAACAAGCTTTGTTGGATTCTCAGTCTCAAATTATTGAGAATCAATCCTTGATGATGACTAGGCTGCATTCCATTGAATCTACTCAAACAGCCATTATCAGTCTTCTCAAGATCCATATCCCGCCACCTCCTCCCGGATCCGAGGATTGAAGATATTGGCGTTGGAGTTTCTTTTCTGTTTTTGTTAAAAACTATGTCCGTTTATGTTTCAAGACTTTGTCTCTTCTCTTTTTGTTAATGACAAAGGGGGAGAAAAGTATTAAGTGTTATATGTATCTGTGTAACTTTGTGTTATGTTAAAACTCTGTTATGTGTTATGTGAGAATTTTATGATATGTGTTGGATATGTTGTGATATGTGTATCTGTGTTTATGTATCTATGTGTTTCTGTGTATCTATGTGTTTAAGTTACATATTCTGAAAATTCTGCATGTTGTGCAACTTTGTGACAAAATCAAGGATTTTTGACATATATATGTTATGGATACTAACATATGACCATGCAGGTGCAACCTAACATTTTCTGCAGGGACAAAATATTTTTTATAACTTAGTTACTGCAGGGGAGTTTTGTTGCAGGGGGAGCCATCATAGACATATGTTGTCATCATCAAAAGGGGGAGAATGTTGGAACCTGACAAGTTCAAGATGTTGAAGCCTCTCAAATTACAAGATTTTGATGATAGACGAACACTACTACTACATGATGATTGCTCTACCTCAGATAAAGATTATTGAAGCTTATGGGTGCATTTGGGAAGTTATTGTGTAACTTAGAAATATTTGTGAAAGCCTTGATATCTTACACAAAAAACAACTCCTAGTCGACTTGCCCTATTGATATAGTCGACTACCCAAATGTAGTCGACTTGACAAAAAGCCCTAGTCGACTAGTCCACTACAAAACCAAAATCCTAACTCTCTGTTTGGACTCTGTAAGCCAATTAGTCGACTTGACTTTTCTACCTAGTCGACTAACAGATACTCTAGTCGACTAACCCTATTTCCAAGTCGACTAATATTTGACACAAAAATTATCCAACTCTCTGTTTCTTTTCTGAAACAAAATTAGTCGACTACCCTGTTGGCCCAATGGCCTTCCACTCTAGTTTTGATGATGATCAACACTCATGTAGTTATGTTTACTAATATTCTTGTGTTTCTAAGTTTCAGATCATTAACAGGATATTAGTTGGTGATTAGCTTCAACAAGATGATTAGAAGCTATTCATGATGATTCCGGTGCCAAAGCTTAAAGATCATACCTTTGCACTTGGAGAATCACGGAGTTTGGACCGAGTCTACTTGAAGATGGAAGATCGACAAGAAGACTTAGGTATCCTAGTTTAGATAGAGTTTTAGATCCATTTGTAAAGCTTAGTTTAGTTGATATGCTCAAGTGCACAAAACACACACGTTTCATGATTTGGTTTTTGTTTTCATGAATAATAGATCAAAACAAGTTTACCTTATACCTATGTATATTAGATATGTTCTAGATATACATACATGCTTTAAACTTGCTAGACAAACTTATTTTGACTATCCTATTCATGTTTTGGAAAAATCAAGTTTGATAAAAATACAAGTTTGTTTTTGATAAAATTGGCAAGACACAAAAATGAATTGATATGTTGATATATTGTCTTGAAATTTTTATCACATGTTTATGTTTCAACATAAAATGATAAAACAATTTTTATGGTATTTTTAAAAGAGATAAAAGATTTTTAGAAAATATTCTTCCCATATTTCTGACCTTGTTTTTGTGCTGACAGGCTGGTCGGTCGACCGGGACGGTCGACCGCACCAAGGGCCGGTCGACCGATCCGGTCGACCGACGTGCACAGACGTGCACGTCTGTTAGGCACAGTGGACGGTCGACCGGGCCGGTCGACCGGGCCGAGAGCTCTGCTCTCGGTTTATTTCGGTCGACCGGACCGGTCGACCGATGTTGCCCAACGGTCACATTTTTGACCGTTGGCGGTCGACCGGACCGGTCGACCGGCAGTCTGTCAGGCTGCCACATCAGCCTAACGGCTAGTTTTTCCTAGGGGCTATATATACCCCATTTCTCCATTGTTTTGGCTAAGATTTTTAGAGCTAAAAATTTCAGACTTTCTCTAGTGTTTAAAAGAGTTTTTAAAAGGGTTTTAAGCCAAAAGGATTTCATCTTATTTGTTTTTGGGTTTTTGGAAAATCAAAGAAAACTAGGTTTTGGGATTTTGATTTGGTATTTCATTTTCTATCATATACAAGAGATTTCCCAAGTAGTTTTTCTTTGTTGCTTGTTTCCAAAAAAAACACTTTGAATCCACACTTGAGCTATATCTTCTATCCTAAACTATTTAGGATCTTGTTTTTGTGGAAAAAGAGAAAAGAGAGAGTGTTTGAGGTTGTTGTTGTAAACCTCTAAGTTGTACACCCTTATTCTTGTTGTATCCCTCTTCGGTAGAGGTGATCGGGTGATTGGTTTGTGAGCCTCTTAGGTAGAGGTGTTTGTTGTAGTTGGCTACGGGCCGTATCCCTCTTCGGTAGAGGTGGATTGTGGTTGTATAGCCTCGGTGGCTTTGTAAGGTTGAGAGAGGAGTTTGGTACTCCTATAGTGGATTGGGAAATCCTACACGGTGGTGTAGGCGGGGATGTAGAGTTGGGTACTCGAACCTCGAAACAAATCTTTGTGTTAGCGTTTGATCCATTGTCTCTCTAACCCTTACTCTCTTTACATTGTGCAAAGCATCATACTCATCATCATATCATACTTGCTTGTGTTGAGCATTGATTCATTCATATCATATATTGCTTGTGTTGTGCTTTGCATTTCTTATTGTCATATCTATTATATGCTTGGCTTGATTGTGTGTATTTCATATTGCTTGGATTGCTTGTGTGTGTGTGCCTAACTTATACTCATCCAACAAGAGCTTCACATAGCACCTCAACCCATTTCAAGGGGAATCAAGGGGAGTTAGTCCAGAGCCTCGCAAGGGGAATTCGGCTACACTTGTTGTATTGTATTAGTTTGTGCATAATTTGCATTAGCTTCCGCATTTAGCGCACTTAGTTTGCATTTAGTTTCTTAGATTAGCACTTACACCTATTCACCCCCCTCTTGGTGTTTTTCAATTGGTATCAGAGCTAGTGCTCCTGATACTTAGGCTTAACATCCTAGGAGTGATCCATTTGCTTGCTAATCTCATTTGCATTTGTTTGTTTGCACATTCATATATAGTTTACCATGGACTTCATGACCCCTCCTAGCTTTGACCCTTCCAACATTGATGTTTGGAAGTATAGGATGTCCATGTACCTAAAACCCTAGGTTTGCATGTCTTTCTTGCCGCTACCAAGAAATGCTATCTTGGTAATGGTGATCATATAAGGGCCAATGCACAAGCCCTAGAGGCTATTAGAAGCACTTTGCCTAAAGAATATCTTTTATGTGTTTCTAACCTTGATTCCGCTTTTGTAGTGTGGAACAAATTGACAACCACCAACACCTCCAAGCTTCAAGTCCTAATCCAAGAAGAGGAATCTAGTGGAGAATCTAACTCTATATGCTACATGGTCCAAGGGAATGACTCCCTTGAGGTACACTCGGAAACTCCATTAGATAGTGATGATGATGCTAGTTCTTCAAGAAATGATATTGTTGATCCACATGCTTTGAATGAAGAACTTTCAATTGTTTGTGAGAAATTAATTGAGAAGTATAAGATTTTGAAAAAGAAAAGTCTAGGAATAGAAAAAGAAAATAAGTGTTTGAATTCTAGACTTAATATTGCTTTGCAAGAGAAAGAGGAGATCTCTAATGATAGGGATTCATTAACATCTCAACTTAATCTTGTATTAAAAGAAAATGAATTTTTGAAAAATAAAAATGATTGTGAAAACCTTTTAAAGAAGAATGAAAACCTGTCTTCTAAAATTGATTTTGTTTTAAAAGAGAATGTTGCTTTGAAAAACAAAATTATTTCTATTTCAAATGACTTGAATGCTTGTTTAGAGAAAAATAATGTTTTACATAATAAGATTGATTCTCATGTTTGCCATGCTAGGGTAGTTTCACCTAAATCACCCATTGCATGTTCCACTTCTTCTATGCTTGAGAATGATATAAATTTGTTAAAGAAGAAAATGGATTGTTTGGGCTCCACTATGAGCCAATGTGCCATGAACCACTCACGGTTGGAAACCTTGGTTCGAAAGAAACAAGTTCCAACTTCTATGCATGCACACCCTCCACGGCATACACATGCTCCACACGGACACCATCAACACATGTATGCTCATGTGTACACATGTACACATTGTGGTCGAAAAGGTCATCTTGCTAAATTTTGCTATGATCATTTACATGTTGAAAATTTAGCCAAGAAGTTTGTTTGGGTTAGAGAAGGTACTAACCCCCATGGACCCAACAAGATGTGGGTACCAAAGACCACCCCTCCTATTGTTTTTGATGTAGGTGTGGGCTCTCACATGACGTGAGAGTAATGACACCTTGGAGTGGATGCGTTCCGAACTTAAAGGAAATCTATTGGATGCATCACTTTCAAGGGAAGGTTTGGTGGAGAGGACCACCATGTTTTGGAGACAAAGAAAGTTGCTTCTTCGGTTTTTGGTAACAATCCTTTACTCCATTTATTGTTTACATGCTTTCCGTTTCATTGCTTATAGCATGTTTCATTGTCTATGGATTAGTATGTTCATTCCATGTTTATTAGATCCTTGACATACATGTATAGTATTTGAGACACACTTGCTTATTTAATTCATATTTAGTGTTCTCACTTTTGTTTAAGCTATAATGTACATCATGAATCTAATACATGTGAATTTACATAATAATCATGTTTTAGTTTTATCATGATGATTTTTATGTTGTGTTTTAAAGCTTCATGTTTTGAATATATGTTTAGATGTTAGTTTTCATTAAGACTAGTTATATATTTGTACATATGATGGGCTACAAATAAATCTATATATGTTTGGGCTTGATTGCTTATTTGAACCCATTAGATGTGCTAGTATAGTCTAGTTTTGATGATTCATACATTTCAAACTTGTATTCCATTTTTGGATTTGTTTTATGATTGTGTGTTTCACTTCATGTATATGTTTGTATTGCCAAACTTTAAGATATACATGTATACCTCTTGAGTCATTTGCCTTTCATGCAAATCTATATTTGGACTCAATTGTGTTTAGGGATATGTATGTATACTTCATGTTTGACAATTCATACATATACCTTGAAATAAAATTTGTTGTGATGAAAATTTAGTTTTTCATGTTTCATGTATTTATGTTTAACTTCATGTATATGTCCATCTAGTTCAAACTAATCTTATACATATACATCCTTTTTGAGCCACGTGCCTTCATGAATATTCATTTAGTGGACTCGTTGAGTTTTGGATATGTATGTATATTTTAGCTTGTATTAGACATACATATGCCTTGAAGATTAAATAAGGAGTTTTATATGACTTTTCATGTTTTTGATGGAATTATGTTTTAAGGAATAATTGAGCTTAATGAAATATCTTTCATGATTATGATCTTCACATATTATTTGTACACTCATATCTATTGCTCATGTTTTGTTTCACATGAGTTATGCTTTATTGGTTAGAGTGATGATTATCATGTGAATTTCATTTTTTTGTTTTATTCCTTACTTGAAGGATTTCGTGCTAGTTAACAAGTTTTCTATTTAACTAGTTGCGGTGTTCTTCATTTTGGTAGTGATTTTCAAACAAAACTATATTTTCAAATCTATTTTTGAAAACCCCTACCATCCAAGGGCGGTAGGATGGGAGATCATGTTCATGTATTCCCTAAATTGAAAATCTTTAAAACTTGAATTATGATTGGGTGGTAGATAATATGATGTATACACTTGAACTTATTGTTATGTCAATTGGTATCATTGAACTCTTTCAATTGGTATCATTTTGATCTTCTTATATACTCATATATGTTTTGTATGTATGTATGCTTTAAATTCCAAGTATATCAATTTCTATTGGTATCTATTTTTCATACATATATATGTTTGTGTTTATGCTAGTGCTTGAGTTTCAATTTTGTTTAAATTGATTACTTTTAAATTGTTATCAAGACTATGCATGACTTTAGTTTGTATTTCATAAAGGGGGAGAAAATATGATTTTGTATTTCTATTGGTATTTGTACTCCCACACTTTATGATTAAAAGTTGTTTATATGTTTTTAAAATGAACAATTCTTACAATTGGTATCAATGTTTCTATGTAAAATCTTTTCAATTGGTAAAATATTTACAATTGGTATCATATTTAAGAAATTCAAAATTTGTTATGTTGTTTTACAATTGGTAATTTGTTATGTTTAATTACAATTGGTATTTTCAAAATTTTGTTTAAAGAAAATATTCAAAGTTTTGATTTGTATTTCCTATATGCAAGGAGAGCTTAACATCTCTCTTACTTATAGATTCATGTTGAGTATATTATAAATTGAGGAGCTTGACAACTCTTCTTTATATGATATACGTGTGTAGGGGGAGCTTCACATCTCCTCTTATGCATTACATAATATGTGTTATGTGAATTGGGGCTTGTCATCCCTTCTTCATGTAATACATATGTGTAGGGAAGCTAACTTAGCGTCTTCCTCTTCATGAATGTATATAGCATATAACATATATTGATTCTTGTTTATTGGTATCAAGATGCTTCATTGACATATTTTTAATTGATATCATGTTTGTAATCACCCCTTATTGATTTTGTTTTTTGTTTTAGACAAAAAGGGGGAGAACATTGTTTGCATTGTTTTGATTGACAAAAAGGGGGAGAAAGATTTTTACCCCTCATTTTATCTATGGTTTTGATTGTTTACCCTTTGTTGATGATTGACAAAAAGGGGGAGAAAGATTTATGAAGTTTTATATGCATGCTTATGTTTATGCATATATTATGTTTTAATCTCAAGAATCTCAAGAATATTAAGTTTAATTGATTTATAGAGTTTGCTTTGTAATTGGTATCTAGAGCATTCCATTTGATATCTAGAACCATTCATTGTTTATGCATACGCATGTTTCATGTTTAACATTCATTGCATATATTTATTGTTTATCCCTATGCATGAGTTAAGGGGGAGCTTCCTTGAAGCTTAACTTTAATCCATGCATATATAACTCCATGAGTTTTGTCATCATCAAAAAGGGGGAGATTGTTGGCCCAATGGCCTTCCACTCTAGTTTTGATGATGATCAACACTCATGTAGTTATGTTTACTAATATTCTTGTGTTTCTAAGTTTCAGATCATTAACAGGATATTAGTTGGTGATTAGCTTCAACAAGATGATTAGAAGCTATTCATGATGATTCCGGTGCCAAAGCTTAAAGATCATACCTTTGCACTTGGAGAATCACGGAGTTTGGACCGAGTCTACTTGAAGATGGAAGATCGACAAGAAGACTTAGGTATCCTAGTTTAGATAGAGTTTTAGATCCATTTGTAAAGCTTAGTTTAGTTGATATGCTCAAGTGCACAAAACACACACGTTTCATGATTTGGTTTTTGGTTTTCATGAATAATAGATCAAAACAAGTTTACCTTATACCTATGTATATTAGATATGTTCTAGATATACATACATGCTTTAAACTTGCTAGACAAACTTATTTTGACTATCCTATTCATGTTTTGGAAAAATCAAGTTTGATAAAAATACAAGTTTTGTTTTTGATAAAATTGGCAAGACACCAAAATGAATTGATATGTTGATATATTGTCTTGAAATTTTTATCACATGTTTATGTTTCAACATAAAATGATAAAACAATTTTTATGGTATTTTTAAAAGAGATAAAAGATTTTTAGAAAATATTCTTCCCATATTTCTGACCTTGTTTTTGTGCTGACAGGCTGGTCGGTCGACCGGGACGGTCGACCGCACCAAGGGCCGGTCGACCGATCCGGTCGACCGACGTGCACAGACGTGCACGTCTGTTAGGCACAGTGGACGGTCGACCGGGCCAGTCGACCGGGCCGAGAGCTCTGCTCTCGGTTTATTTCGGTCGACCGGACCGGTCGACCGATGTTGCCCAACGGTCACATTTTTTACCGTTGGCGGTCGACCGGACCGGTCGACCGGCAGTCTGTCAGGCTGCCACATCAGCCTAACGGCTAGTTTTTCCTAGGGGCTATATATACCCCATTTCTCTATTGTTTTGGCTAAGATTTTTAGAGCTAAAATTTCAGACTTTCTCTAGTGTTTAAAAGAGTTTTTAAAAGGGTTTTAAGCCAAAAGGATTTCATCTTATTTGTTTTTGGGTTTTTGGAAAATCAAAGAAAACTAGGTTTTGGGATTTTGATTTGGTATTTCATTTTCTATCATATACAAGAGATTTCCCAAGTAGTTTTTCTTTGTTGCTTATTTCCAAAAAAAACACTTTGAATCCACACTTGAGCTATATCTTCTATCCTAAACTATTTAGGATCTTGTTTTTGTGGAAAAAGAGAAAAGAGTGTTTGAGGTTGTTGTTGTAAACCTCTAAGTTGTACACCCTTATTCTTGTTGTATCCCTCTTCGGTAGAGGTGATCGGGTGATTGGTTTGTGAGCCTCTTAGGTAGAGGTGTTTGTTGTAGTTGGCTACGGGCCGTATCCCTCTTCGGTAGAGGTGGATTGTGGTTGTATAGCCTCGGTGGCTTTGTAAGGTTGAGAGAGGAGTTTGGTACTCCTATAGTGGATTGGGAAATCCTACACGGTGGTGTAGGCGGGGATGTAGAGTTGGGTACTCGAACCTCGAAACAAATCTTTGTGTTAGCGTTTGATCCATTGTCTCTCTAACCCTTACTCTCTTTACATTGTGCAAAGCATCATACTCATCATCATATCATACTTGCTTGTGTTGAGTATTGATTCATTCATATCATATATTGCTTGTGTTGTGCCTTGCATTTCTTATTGTCATATCTATTATATGCTTGGCTTGATTGTGTGTATTTCATATTGCTTGGATTGCTTGTGTGTGTGTGCCTAACTTATACTCATCCAACAAGAGCTTCACATAGCACCTCAACCCATTTCAAGGGGAATCAAGGGGAGTTAGTCCAGAGCCTCGCAAGGGGAATTCGGCTACACTTGTTGTATTGTATTAGTTTGTGCATAATTTGCATTAGCTTCCGCATTTAGCGCACTTAGTTTGCATTTAGTTTCTTAGATTAGCACTTACACCTATTCACCCCCCCTCTAGGTGTTTTTCATACCCTTTTTATCCAGTCGACTAATACAGTTATAAGTCGACTACGAGTTAGTTACAGTCGACTATATTCAGTTTTCCAGAAACCTGTTTCTTTCAACAGACACTTCCCTAGTCGACTAATAGTCATACCTAGTCGACTAATAGTTGAAGTTTTGTCTAGACTAGTCGACTAATCCAGTATCCTAGTCGACTACATGCAGTTTCTGACTGTTGGACAGTTTCTCTTATCTGATTCATTTGGCAACGTTTTCCAACGTTTAAAATGTCTGAATTGGTCCCATAACTACCCTAACTGACCCTAGTGTTCATCTATAAATAGGGAAGTTATTCCTAAGGCCAATTACCAATTCATTCCATCAGATTTCCAAAGCCAAATTTCCAGAAACCTGAAAACTGAAATTTGCAACTTCTTTCTTCACCAAAAGCCATTTCCCTTAGTGAAGAATTCTGAAGTTAAACCTTCCTATACTGAACCTTGTCCACTACACATTCTGTATCAAGGCTATAGGAAGTTATTGTATTCATTTCAAAGAAAGTTGTACAAGGAGTCTTCTTGGGTGTAGAAGATTGTACAAGGCGTGTTCTCTTGGTGGAAGAGAAGTTGTGTGCATTTGACAAAGGGTGTTTGTCAAGTGGTGCACAAGGCATTTGTTGTAGGGTGTACACAAGGAAAGAAAGGGAAAATCTCAAGCATTTGCTTGGGGACTGGATGTAGGTCACAAGGACCGAACCAGGATAACTCTCCGCTGTTTGCGTTTGTATTTTCTGTGGTTATCTCTTTTGATTGCTTTAATTTCTGCAAGTAAATTGTTTAATTTTTAATTAACACTATTCACCCCCCCTCTAGTGTTGTTTTGCTTGGTATATAGATCCTACAATTCTAGCCTTTATTGTCACCGTATATAATTTTAATTACAGTTGTAAATGTCATTGGTTAGTTAAGTGGTAGAATAAATACTATTTTAATACCTTAATATTTATATAGACTTTATTTTTTTTTTCTAGAATTATTTATATAGACTTTCAAAAGTATCAACTCCCATCAGTTATAAGACCAATATTGAGTTCAAAATAAGGTTGTCAGACCACATAATGTGGTCAAGACAACATTATTTTGTTTTTCATTTTCTCTGACTTGTTGTAGCGCGTTCTGCAGTTAATCTATTCGATCTCTATATATTCTTATTTTAAATGTATTTGCTTGTGTTACAAAACTAATTTGCCTTCTAATGAGATGAACCAACAATTGTATATAAATAATGGATTTCTAATTTTCTTTTTAATTCCTTTAAATAATTGACCAGGGTGATAGATAGAATATTAAAAATAAAATAAACTTAATTTGTTCCTCTAGATACTAAACACCCAGCATCTATTTCTCAATTAAAAATAAGCTTCAAAGGAAGACAGCAAAAGCCAGCCCATCTCCACTCTTCTTCCGTGTAAAACTGAGAGACAAGGACACATTTACTCTTCTTAATTAAACCATTTATTTATAATAATATTTTCATGTTTGATAACATTTACATGTCACATGCTCTGTAATTGACCATCCTTTTACCTGCTCTTTTCCATCTAAAAATCTCTCTAGAATTTGGGAAGGTATGTTATTCTTTAACTCCCAAACAAACTCTCCTCCACATCTTCTTTCTCTATAAATATCACCTCATCTTAAGGATACATAGAAGGCAAAGTGCAGATCAGAGTCAAAGAGGTACAAATCAACACAAAAATGGTAAAGGCCAGCAGCAGCAGCAGCACAACAACAACCAGCAAGCAGTCCAACAACAACAAAGCAACCAACATGAAGAAGCAATACAAGGGAGTGAGAATGAGGAGCTGGGCTCATGGGTGTCTGAGATCAGAGCACCAAACCAAAGACCAGAATCTGGTTAGGCTCCTACTCACCCCTGAGGCCGCGGCCCACGCCTACGACGCGGCCCTCCTTTGCCTCAAGGGCTCCTCTGCTGCCCTCAACTTCCCTCACAATGCGACTAATAATATCCCATCCACCAACACCACTCTCTTATCCCCTAAATCCATCCAAAGACTTGCTGCAGCAGCAGCAGCAGCAGCAGCTGCTGCTGAAAATGCTGCAGCTGATCCCTCTCCCTTGTCGCCGCAGATATCATCGTCGACGATGATGTCTGACACGATGATCGAAGAGACTGAGGCCTCGGTTAGCTGCAGCACGGGGCTTGCTACGCCACCACCGGAGGAAGAGACATCGTCGATAGAGGAGGCATGGTTTGATGATCTGGGAGCGTTCCAGTCACCCGTGTGCATGGACCTCATGCTAAATGACTGCAGCTTCTTTGTGCCGCAGCAGCAGTTTGAGGATCAATTTGAGGAGCATGGTGATATCAGCCTCTGGAGTTTTTTCTGAGTGAGGTTGGGGGTTCCTTGATAATTAATTAGTGATCTGATCTTGTGAAATGGGATCATGATGTTGCTGATGACGATACTGACAGAGAGTTTTATATATAGCAAATTAGGCCACATTGGTCTCCATCCAATTTTATTATTGAATAAAGTTAAAAAAAATAAAACAATTTTTATACTTTACTCATTTGTAAGTTCATTTTGAGTAGAAAAAAACTATACTACAAATTGTAAAATTCTTGATTATTTTTGCGCGTCTAAATTTTAGGCAAAAGTGTTATGCCACCGAGCTACATGTTTTAGAATTGTAATTTTTGAAGTTCATATACATGGTTGCCATATTAATGAAGTTCATATACAGATTCTGGGAAATACTGAAGGGATTCCAAAATGAACAGTTCATAGCTGTACCTTCTCAGGATGTCTCCAATCATAGGGAACATGCTAATGTTACAGGTTTAAATGTTTTCAATTTGCAGAGGAAGGGAGTGCAAGGAATCTATCATCATGTGAATCAGGCTACTAGGGTGCAGGTTATGGAAGATACCGATCAGGTTACAGGGAGTTTGCAGGATAAGCTTAAATCAGGTTGTGCAGGTTCAGATTATGAATTCTTTGCCTCAAAAGACTATTAGGAGGAGGTCAGATCAGCTATGTCCTAAGGGCTGTAATAATCCAGGGACCATTGATAGGTCTGTTCCTGGCTTAATGTCAATGTCTGACAGTGATGAGGTTTCTTCTGTTGACAGAGCTTTTGATCTTTATGTTGATGATACAGAAATCAGAACCCACATGCTGATAGAACAGTGGCCTTCAATGATGCTACTGATTTCAAAATAGCAGATGACAGCTCAGAATGGCAAGCTCAAATTAAAAAGTGAAGGGAACAGAAAATTAGAAAAGGGAATTCTAGAAATAGCCAGATTCCAAAGCACTAAAAGAAGTGATAGATTGGGAAAGGGTAATTCCATTAAGGGTGGAAGCGAGGGCCTGTTTGGTTAAGGGTGGGAGTAAGGAAGTAAACAAGTGAAGAAGTGGTAATAGTTCCCTTTGGAACTAGGGAATTGGTTAGTAAGTTTTCGGGGTGTTTGAATTGTGATTTGAAAAATGTTATGTCTTTTCGGGTGTTTGGATGATAATGTGGAAGTGAAAGTGAAAAAGTTGACCACAAGTTGACCATAAAATAATATTAAATAAAATTAATTAAGAAAATAAAAATGGACTGTAATTAGAATGCAAATGAGATTTAGTTGATAAAAAAATTAACTGTTTTGTGCTACAACTTATTACAAATGAGATTTACATGATCACAAAATTAACTGTAGCACTTTAGAAGTAAGAAAATGATTGTGTAAAAAGAGAAAAGAGAAAAGAAAAAGGGATTTTTTTATTTTCTTTTTTCGGTGTTTGGATAGATAGAGAAGTGAGCAATTATACTTCCTCATTTCCTTACTTCCGCCCACTTTTTTGCAACCAAACACGCCCGTAGAGGGGAGTGAATAGGTGTAGTACTAATTTAATGATAAATAATGCAAAAATACAAAAAATAATAAAATGAATGATGCAAACAGTCAACTCAAATCAATAAGTGAAGCCTGATTCCCTTTGAAGGGCTCTAGAAATTTTCTTTTATATTCCTTAAACAATAAGTTGAGGTGATCAAATACCTTTTTGATTGAGAGAGTGAAAACCAACAAGTAAGGATGATATTAGCAATGAATAGCAAGTGTAAATGAATGTAAAACACAAGTGTAAGTAATAACAAGTAGAATAATGAAAGAGAGAAAGCAATTGCAAATAAAAGAGATTTGTTTTGAGGTTCAAGCACAAAACTCTACGTCCCCTTCTTCACCGCGTGAAAGATTTCACTATCCACTAAGGATCTTTTCACAAAGGAGTCTCCACAAAGGAACTACAATGGTCTACACAAGAGTAGAGTACACAACTTCAACTCTCAACCTCCACAAAAGAGGTAGCATAAAACCAATGAGGTTTACAAGCTTTTGGTGACCACAAAGATCACAAACACTCTCTTTTACAACTTCCTATAGTATATGATGAGAAGTGAGGCTTAAAAAAGTTTGTGAAAGAGAAAATTCAGTTGAAATGAATGAATTTAAGAGCTGAAAACTTGCAAAAATTGATTTAAAAATGAGAACACTTGAAGTAAGAAAACTAGAAAACTTTCTCTTTTAAATAAACTTGATTTTTCAAAATCAAAAGATTTCTCTATATTATCTAATCCTCTCTAAATGAACTATATATATAGGCAAGTGATAAACACTGTTGGTATAACTTATCAGGTCATTAGGAAAGTGATTATGTCCAAAAAGGAAAAAAAATATCCGTAGGAGAATAAGTTAAAAATCCCAGATTTTAAAAGCTAGCCGTTATTGTAGCTTTGTCAGAACTTTGGTCGACCGGTAGTTCTAATTTTTGAACTAACCGTTGACTTCTGTCGACCGCCCGGTCGACCGATATCAACCGAGTGCCCAACAAACGTACACGGCATGCACAAACTGATGGTCAAAATTGGCCACGAGGTCCGGTCGACCGACCAAACCTAAAAACATATTTTCAGGTAAAATTTGAAATTAAACTCATTTTTAAATATTTTGTAATTGTTTGAAAAGTGATTTGGCAATACATAAACTATGGGATACATGATAGAGATAGGATATAAAAATTTGAAAAAATATGGGACATGTATCAACACCAAACCTTGTATAATACAAAAATGGAAAAAAAAGATGTGAAAATTTTTATTATGGAAACTTGTATTTTTGTGTGTGACTTCTTGAGCGTCAATTCTACATTTTATACTTTAAACATTCTATTTTCTTACATATGTTGTATATGTCTTCAAGCAATCTTGAAGAGGGTTTCTCCAAATGCAAATCTTGATTGTCCAAACTCGAACTTTTTTCTTGAGTGATTTTGAGACTAGAGTACCTTCCTTTTGAGGAAGAACACACCTAAAATGTCCTTTAAACCTGAAATACTTAAAACACTTAAATTTGATTACTACCGAATAACTTCATATGGTCTGTAATCATCAAAACAAAATCGGAGAGTGTACCCTTGGGCCAATAATCTTCCCTTTTTTTATGATGACAAAACACTTGAGTTATTTAGGATAAACAAATATACAAAGCATGAAAAGCTCCCCTAAAGTGATGCTTATCTATCAAGTTACATCATACATGACTAATGATATAGCAATATCAGAACAAATCGTATGCATATGGGTATGTATATGAAATATGGAATACTTATGCATAAATGAACCATCCTCCATCTATACCTCCAATCACCAAATAATAATTATGCAAACAAAGAAAAACAAAGCATACAAACATGAATTAGAGGTAATCATAAATGCTAAATCTCATAAATCTTTTCATTAAATTCATATATAAATCTCTTCATTAAATTTATAATGACTAATAACTCATAAAATCTTCTCTCCTTTTTTGTCATATATCAAAAAGGATATAAAACCAATAGAAGTAATAAACATAAATACCAAAAAAATAAATGAAAATCATGAATTCATAATGCAAATATTTAATTCACCACAAATGAAAGAAAATGTATTAAAATCAAGTGGTTTAGGAAAAGTGTCCGCTAATTGAAAATCTGTAAAATCATAATCAATCTCAATATCTCTATTTTTATAATGATCTCTAAGAAAGTGATATCTAATCTCTATGTGCTTAGTCTTACTATGTTGATTTGCATTCTTGGTCATATAAATGATACTAGTATTATCACAAAATAATTTAATATGGTCAAAATGTAAATCATACTCAAGGAGAGTATGTTTCATCCAAAGAACTTGCGCACAACAAGCTCTAGTGCAATATACTCTGCCTCGACAGTTGAGAGAATGACAAAATTTTGTTTACCACTCCAATCCCGTGGGTACGGAGACATTACTGTGATGTATATATACAGGTCAGAAATACCCTTACATATATATGCTAAGTATCAGTACAGACAAGAATCAGAGTATGAAAGTACGTGGTGCATTATACATTCCAACATATGAGTACAATTATAAAGTTATCACCAGACATGACATAATATTATAAGAATATTACATTACCGATAGGCGCAAATGCGAGAATACAAGAAGATATACAATTATGAATAGTACAAAAGATGCTCACGAGTTATAATAGGAAAACTCGAAAGCCGAGCAGGAGGTCTGAAAGGAAAGGACTCTGGATGGTCTGCTGATGATCTATGCTTCTGTTGCACATCTCTACAATAACCAGGAGAATTCACAAGCTCCAAGCTTTAGGATCTGGACATGCAGATTCAGGGGAGTCAGAACTCTAATGAGTGGTGAGGCTAGAGGCAAGAGGCGTGCAGGGACATGCATACGTGTATCGATAAATTCGAGTCAAATGCATGTGTTGAAAATCGTGTCGTGAGCATAGGCACACAGGAGCAGGCGTGAGACATCAAGTGAAGTAAATATGGTAAAATCAGTTATACAAGCCTAAATTACCGATCCGTGAGATTAGTACGTTGAAGGAATAATCCAAATAAGGAAACCCTCATCTATATACCTTATATCTCACATCACTGTATCCTGGTTTCGTATAACCCAAATTCTCTCCTAAATTAAGAAAGCAACATAATACCAATAGAAAACCGATAAAACTGATAATACCGAATACGAGCAAATCCAACTGTACAAGCTCAGTTTACAGCTTCATAAGACTAGTACATCGAAGGAATAATCCAAATAAGAAAACCCTCATCTATATACCTTATGCCGCATGTCACCATAATCCGAGTGTATGCAACCTGATTTGCAAAATAACACAATGAATTGTTAATTAACATCTTATTATTATTATTTGTCCGACTCATATATCTAAGTATGTGTCCTTGTGTATATCTGAACACACATACATTCATATATGAGCAAGTCGAGGTTTGTTATTGGAAACTGATGAAGAACTGATGGATCATATTTATAGCGGATCCCACCTCTACCTGGGACAATGACCTTTGTGATTCTGACTCCTACTTCTAGGGACTTACATATCGCCCTACTCGACACTTAACTAGGGACTTATATCACGCTCCACACAATACTTCGTATTATAACCCACCATTATAAATATGACATCACACCGGCGTCTATCAGTTTCCCCCGACCCGACATAAGTGGTCCTTTTATAGTTTATTAAATAATTATCAGATTACAGGAATGACAGGAGCATGTTAGGAGTCTCATGAGTACATGTATACTCGAGTATATCAGTGCATGTCAGGATATCAAGTCATCATTCCCGTAAGTGATAATTATAAGTCAAGTGTATCATGTTGATTGTCAGGTGTTAAGTATGTCAGGAATCAAGTGATAACCGACAGGTGTCAGGTGATAGCATGCAAGAGTCAAGTGTCAACTAATAGCCTGTCAAGTAATGAGCACAATGGATAGCACTATCGTATATCACAATACAGGAAAATAGTACCGATATAGGGGATCGTTAAAAATACAGAAAATGGTACCGATACAGGAGATTGGTATGAATACAGAAAATGTACAGTTTTTAGAAAATAGTATAAGTAAAGATTTCAAACTCTTCCCAACCATCAATAAAAGAGTTAATCGAGTTATCGAGTAGGCAAGCGAGTAGGCAAGCAAGCGAACAATCCAAGCGAAGCTAAGCAGTACTGGGGACAAAATCAACGAACAGTGTTTAATCACCAAAGCGCCCGGTAGAACTCAGGAACGACTCGGCTTAAGATGCGAGTCTAAAATCAAGCAGAGTTCTGCCTAGGCATGTTTAATGGTAAAACGTTGAGCGCTAACCTGCCTTTCCAGACGTAGTTAGAAAGTCCAGAGGACTTTAATAAACCTCAGAGAGGTTGAGCCCGGAGGCTGAGTATGTATCGGCGAGAGATGTTAGTACCAAATAGCACACATGCATATATGGCTAGCGGGCAAGAGAACTGATAAGCGAGTAAACAAGCAAGCGATCAACTAAGCGAAGCTAAGCAAGCTGGAGTGAAACTAATGTACAACACTAGATGCCATCATGCTCGGTGTGGTTATCGCTTGCAGTATAGCTAAATGCACGTGTCGCAGCATGCATATGAACACCAGACTACCACTCATAGTGAAGCCACGCTCACGGAGTAACTATACTCAAATGAAGTTAGCGGTAAAGTACTTAGTGATTGAGTTTTTCCTGCGCAATAAAATAAAGAATATTAGATTTAGAAGTAAAGGTGTGCAAGGTTCTCAATTCTAATCCGCGGTAGCAGTGGCTATGCGGATCGTGATCCTCAGGGAGGGACTAGCGATGAAAGCGTTTAAGTAAGATTCTATAAAAATTATTTTCTTTTATTATTTACAATGGTATATGATATTTACAATGAGAAGGTGAAAAGTAAATTAGAGAGAGATGGAGATCCAAACTAGAATTAGAAAGAAAGAAAACTATACATACAAACCTCTTCAGTCTGCTTACCCTTGATCCGTGCGATGACTTACCTTGTCTTGGAAGGCGTACAAGTATGGCGTATAGGATCGTCCACCTCCTTGATCTACACTACGAAAATAAAAGACAAACTCACGAAGGATTGTTCATCTCCATAGGCCATCAAGGGCTCTTCTTCGGCTAGGCAGTCTCAACGCAATTGGGTCTCATGGTTCACAAGACATTAGAGAGAAAATAGAAGAAAACAAGAACAAAAGAAACACAAGATTAAACAGGAATAAAAGAACATAAAATAATAGAACTAAAAATGAACCTCGATTCGATTTATTTAACAATAGAAGAAGAGCAAAACTTACACCGATTGTCACCCTCAGTACAAGTAGATCTCCTTCCTCCATGAAAACATCGTCTCCTCTCAGTTACAAAAAGGAAAAATAAAAATTATAAAAGAGAAAAAAAACCTAAACTAGAAGAAAGCCTAAAAACCCTAACTTTGCCCCTGCACTGCTGGACGCTGGACGCCCTTCTCGGTTGCACTGCAGGGGGTATTTATAGGTGCAGAAGGAATTAGAGTCCCAGAACGACTCCTCCACGAAAATTGGTAGATGGATAAGGCAGGATTGCCGCGGAAACGCGGCTTGGGCCGCGTTTCCGCGGCCGTATTGTGGCGGCTGGCCACACATTTTGGCGCGTGGCATCCCCTGGTCCGTCCATCTGGTCGTTTCTTTCTGGAAGCTTGATCCTGACTCTTAATCTTTAGATTTGGATATAACTTGGGAAGCAAGTTACCTAAATCCCAAATCTTTTATCCAAGAATTTGTGATCTTAAATTCTCCTTCTTTGACTTTTATCCTGATCCTGCAAGTGTTTAGGGTTGAATAGAAGTCTATCCTTTCCTCTTTTTTGTATTTGCAACTTTGGCCCTTGTGTATTTGCAATTGATATTTGCAACTTTTACATTGGGCTTGAATATGGGCTCTTGGGCTTCTTTTTAGGCTTTATTTCTTTATTTTAATATTTCGAGGCCTGCACACAATAAATCATAAAATATTAGTAAATGTGCAGAATTATAGGAATAAATATGACAATGTGATGGTAAATGTAATGATAAAAATGCACTTTTCACTACCAATCACACCCCCACACTTATCTTTATGCTCGTCCTCGAGTAAAAATCAAAAAAAGAAAAACTAAACTAGCTAACTCACTTTCGTAGGAATCACGGTTGCACTTAGCATGTGCAACAAACCGTTAAACCCCTAGGTTACCCTAAAGGACGAGTGTTGTCTCGTGAGGGTTTTCAGCGGATTACACCCACAAAATCCATGAAAAGGAAAATATTTGAAATACTTTTGAAAAGACTAAGTAGTCTATAAGTTTTTAGGATTATCATTTTATTCATTCTTAGACTTAGTCTTTATAAAGTAAATTGTTTTCATTTTTAAGTAAGGATCAAAATTGAATTTTGTGTATAGTCTTTTTCGTTACCAAAAATCATATGCATCCTTATGAATTTTTACTAGGAATTCCTTAACTTGGACTTTCATGCCTCTTTATTTGTTTAATTTTTTTTTAAATATGTATAACTCATCTAATTTTCTTTCGTATAAGCATCAAGGCTTCTTGAGGCCCTCATACCTAACTAATTGACTATTAGATGTGTTAATACATATATAATATTTCTCAGTTCTCTTTGGCTTTCTAATCCACCCATGTAGCGAACTTAAAGTCGATGACTCCCAAACTGGTCGGCTTTAGGGCACCAGGTGAGAAAACACCCCGCGGACTCAAATTCGAGTGAACTAGGCCACAAAACTAAGGACTTTATTTTATTTAGACTTCACCTTTAGGCGTGAATACTTATGCTTCTTGAGGCACATGTATCCAGCTTAATTGGTGAATTTAAATTTTTTTTATTTTTTTATTTTTATTTTTATGAGGCACAAGGGTCTTTGTCTTAGAATCCTAGATATGCATTGGGTATGCACATTTCATTAAGGTAAAAATTAAGACTAACTACTTATTCAATTTCTCCTCCTATACCTAAAAATTCAACAATTTATTTATTTTGACCAAGTTTTTAGAAATCCTAATCATGATTTTCCTAATTCTTAAGACTAACTTAGATTTCTTCCAAAAGATAAGTCAAAATATTGTCCTTTTTATAATATTTTTTTTTATTAGCAAAAAAATTTTTTTTTTTTGTTAGTTTCTACCTATGTTAGTATGTTAGTAAAGCCTACCCCCACACTTATCTCATGCATTGTCCTCAATGTATGAATGAATGCATATATGCATGAAAAAGAACAAGGGAAGGCAGAAGTTACCTCAAGGTGGTGGTTCCGGTGGTGATCAATTGGTCCACGAAATGCGGCCCAATCTACTTTTTGTGGAATTCGGAGGAACCCACCAGAAATTTTTCTTATATAACCCACTAAAATGTATGTATTATCATTTTTTATTACTTCCACCCCATCAAATTTCCAAATTTCATAATTAATTTCAGAGTCAATTGTGTCAACCTCCTTGTCCCAAAATGGAGTATAAAAAGATGGAATGATTGACTTGGACGTCATAAGTGCAGGAACGAATACCGACTCAGGAAAGAAACTTAAATCAAGTAAGGGTTCAGGATTCGGGCTAGGTTCAGGAAGTGGGTCCAAATCAATAAGTTGAAGCTCAAGTCCACAATAATCTTCCCACAATGGAATGTGACTCAATGATGGTGATTCAAGTCCAGGAATGATATGAGTGGGAATCAAAACTGACTCGAAAATATTACCTAAGTCGGGTAACAAAACATGAGTCAATAATGATTCGGGAATTTGAACTTGATCACAGATTTTAGAATCTAGGTCACATATCTCATTCAGCTCAATATCATAAAAATGAGAACTTGCCAATTTTTCCATGGGACTTTCAAAATTGCACAATTGGTCAAGTTCAATATGATCATCAAAAATGGGTGATTCAATTTCATGATGAATTGGCACAGGATTCAATGTTGACTCGGGAAAGGTAAAATCAGGTGGAGACACCGGAGTCATTATTGAATCAGGAAGTGAAATTGAATCACCAAGTGGGAGATCAGGATCATATTCATGCTCAAGTTCTATTTCAGGAAAGGAATAACTTGCCAAACTATCAATTGGAGTTTCGGCAAGTTCAAATGATGATACTGAATTAGAATCTTGTTGTCCAAAGTAACTTGGTTCGTCAGCTCTAAGAGAATGGTTAACTATATCAGAAATGGCTGAACGGTGAGAACGTAAAGATTGAACCATCATATCTATTTCATGATCACGGGCTAATCTAGCCTGAGTCATAGCTGCAAGCATCCTTTCATAGTTGATAGGTGCATCATGTTGTGATTGGACTTGAAAGGATGAAGTGTAATCGTGATGAAGTTGTGAGTCGGTGGACTCACGTATCATCATGTCAGAGATTGATGGTAATTGTTGCTTGGACTCATGCATACTCATCATTTCCCGGATAGATGGTTCTCTATTCTGAATGGGTGGATCTGAGTATGACTCTTGGGAATATTGTGGACAAGGTGGATATGGAGGACAAGTCGGTTGAAAATTGGACTCGGGGGAAGTGAAACCCCATGAACTCTGTGAAGAGTTGAAAGTATGAAAATTATGGTCATAAGATGGGGGGCATGGGTTATATTCATTCGGATAAGACCATTCCGGCACACTTGATTGGTCAAAGTTGTGATATGCCGGGTTGGTAATATCTGAAAAATAGTTAGGTGTGTAATATGGATTAAAATTGGAAAAATTATTATTATATGCCATATCACACCAACACAACAAAGAAAAAGAAAACAAACAAATAAACAAACAAGAAAGAAAAAATTCTAACCTAAGTTAGGGTAGACCTATGACCTAGACGACTCCTAACTGGTTAGACTGTCCACGGGAGGTAGGGTGCAGACTTTGACCAAAAGTTAATCAGCCAGGTCAGGGCAAGAGTGGTGGGAGGTTTTCCGTCAAAGACGTTCCTTAATTAAATAACCACCAATCTTCGGGCTTTCGGCCCTCAATCCCCTTCCTAGACACTGATTTGGCAGGAGTCAACTTCTAGCACTGTTCCCCCTTAGGATAATCTCCTAATTGAGTCCGAGATGTCCCTAGGGCCAACGTCTACTTTAATTTTAATTAGGCTTGGGTTAGTGAGTGCTTGGGATATGATTTTTGGGTCAAGGAAGGGTGATGAAATCCCCACCTTATCTTGTTAATGGGTTATGCCCTTAAAGTAAATTAGTGCAAGTGTACAAAATATGTAAATAAGATTCACTCAAAGCAGAAAATCAACCAAGAGATGAGTCCTATTCTACATGCAATGCGAACGTACCTTGCTCCAGCACTCTTCAACAGTAAAATAAAGGAATTGAAAAGACACGTGCCTAATGTTGGCCCAAAGGCCTTCCACTCTAGTTTTGATGATGATTAACTCATGTAGTTATGTGTACTAATTATCTTGTGATGTTTAAGTTTCAGATCATTAATCAAGATATTAGTTGGTGAAAGCTTCCACACATCTTTCACATGTTGATTCAAGAGCCCGAGCGTCAAAGATCATATATAGCACTTGCTCGGTGGATCAAAGAGTTTTGGATCGAGTCGGCTTGGAGATTGCGCTCTACAAGAAGACTTAGGTATCCTAGTTTAGTTTTGTGTTTAGATCCAAATTGTAAAGATTAGAATAGTATGATAAGCTCAAGTTCACAACACACACACGTATCATGTTTTGGTTTTCGGTTTTTGGTTTAACCAATCTTGGTTTGCATGAATAGATATTATATCAAAACAAGTTTACATGGTTTAATGTATATTAGATTTGTTCTATATACATGCATGCTTCAACTCTTAGACAAACTTACTTTGATATACCTATTTCATGTGTTTTAGGTTTTGTGTTTTAACAAAACTTATTTTTGGAATTAAAGACAAAAACTATGATATATATATATATATATATATATATATATATATATATTATATATATATATATATATATATATATATATATATATGTTTCATGTATATTGGATTTCTATCCATATGCATCATGCTTCAAAGTGTTTAAATATCATGTTTTTGTATTTAGAAGAGTTTTGGACAAAATGTATTTTCTATTCAAAAATCCAAGTTTTAGAAAATACAGTTTTTGGTTTTTGGCAAAAATGATAAGACACAAAAATAGTTCATATTGATTGATATTTGAGTTAAACTTTTTACCACATGTTTATATATCAATGCAAAATGATAAAACTATTTTTGGTGATTTTTAGAAAAGATAAAAGAATTTTTAAATATGTTTTTATCCAATTTTCTGTTCCAGGCTTCAATCAAGTCGACTAGTAACCTGACTAGTCGACTAGGGCTGAGGTCGGTCGACCGGGCCGATCGACCGACGTGCACAAATCTGTGTACGTTTGGCAGCTTTGGGACGGTCGACCGGGACGGTCGACCGGGATGAGAGCAGAGCTCTCTGTTTGTTTGGGTCGACCGGGCCGGTCGACCGGTAGCAGCCAACGGACAAAAATTGACCGTTGGACGGTCGACCGGACCGGTCGACCGGCAGTGGTATTTTGGCCAAATCTGCTGCCAACGGCTAGTTTCCAGATTTGCCTATAAATACCCCATTTGCAAGAGTTTTTCTCTAAGATTTTTGGTGCGAATTTTTCCATACTCTCTGGTGTTTTTGCTAAAATTAAAGAAGTTTTTGAACTCATATTGAACAATCTATTTGGAGTTTTTGCTAGGGTTTGGAAAATCAAAGAAGAGGGTTTTGGGAAAAGCTTTTGATTGAACTTCACCAACTTGATTTTTATTGTTTTCCCAAGGATTTTTCTTTGTGATTCTGATTTCCATTCCATTGGTTTTCTCCACACTTGAGCTAAAATCTACTATCTCATTCTATAGGATTTTTGTGTGGGAGAAGAGATTGTTTGTGGTTGCTTGTTGAACCACCAAGTTGTAAACCCTCTATTTACTTTGCTTTGTGCTTTTTCCTCTTGGGTTGAGGAGGGTGTTTGTGCAAGTGGTTTGTATCCCTCAAGTTGTGAGGTGATCCTTGCTTGGCTAGTGCTAATCCCTCAAGTTGTGAGGTGATTGTTTGTTGGTTGAAGTTGTGCCTCAAGTGGAGGTTGTCTTTGTAAGGAGAGGAGTTGGGTACTCCTTGTATTGTGATTGCCCCAAATCCTCAGTGGAGGTTCCCTTTGTGGGAGTCCTTTGTGGACAAGCTAGTGGACTTAAAATCCTTCGTGTGTCGGAGGCGGGGATGTAGAGCTGGGTGCTCGAACCTCGAAACATATCTTGTTGTTTGCGCTTGATCCATTGACTCTCTCTCTATCTCTCTCTTTACTTTGTGCCTTGCAACTATTCTTATTGTGCATTCATATTGCTTGGCTTGGTTGTGTGTGCATCATTTGTTGATCACACTTGAGTGTAATTTGCATTAAGTTTTTAAATTCCGCATTTAGTTCATAGATTAGCCATATCACCTATTCACCCCCTCTAGGTGACTTTTCAATTGGTATCAGAGCTAGCGCTCCTGATATTTAGGTTTAACCACCTAGGAGTGAGATCTTGGTTTGCTAATCTTCATTTGCATTGTTCATTTGCACTCATTTAGTTTGCTCTCATAGATAGCCCTCCTATGTTTGACCATATTAGACTTGATGTTTGGAAGGCCAATATGAGTAGACATTTAAAAAGCCTAGGACATCTAGTTTATCAAGCCTCCACTATGGAATCATTCCCTAATAGTAGCAAGCATAAAAAGGCTAATGCACTAGCACTTAGAGCACTCAGAGCATCTCTCAGTGAACATCTTTTACCCGTGTTTGATCGTTATGATTCGGCTTTTGCAGTTTGGAGCTTATTGACGTCTCCCGAGCTTCCAAGGATTATTAACAAGATGAGGAGATCTAAGAGAGAAAAGTCCGAAGAGTATTGCTTCATGGTCCAAGGGAATAACTCCCTTGAGGTACAATCGGACACTCAATTAGATGATAGCTCTAGTTCCTATTGCCATGGTTGTTTTGAAGTTCAAACTTTGAATTTGGAACTTGCTCAAATGCTTGAAAATTTTGTGGAAAAACATAACCTTTTGAAAGAAGACAACCTTGTTTTGAAAAATGAATTAAAAGATTTGTGTTCTAATTTTGAATTGGTTTTGCAAGAGAAGGAAGAGATTACTAGTGAACGTGACTCACTAAGATCTCAACTAGACCTTGCCCTTAATGAGATTGATGTTTTAAAAAGTAAAAATGATTGTGATGATGTTGTGAAGCACAATGAGATTTTATCTTCAAAATTAGATTTTACTTTTAAAGATAATCTTGTCTTGAAAAATAAAATTGATTCAATTACAAAAGAGTTGGATTTGGTTTTAAAGAAAAATGAATCTTTGAAAATTGATATTGATTCTCATGTGTACTATGCTAGTATAGCTTCTACTTCTTGCACACCTATTGCATGCTCCACTTTGTCTTCCACTATTGAAAATGATATAAATATTTTGAAGAAAAGTGTTGAATGTTTGGGCTCCACTTTGAGCCAATGCACATTAAATCATTCACGTTTGGAAACCTTGATTCGCAAGAAACAAGGTCCATCTTTGCATGCACACCCTACACGGCATACACATGCTTTCCACGGACACAACCATGACATGTATGCTCATGTGTACATTTGTACACATTGTGGCCGAAAAGGCCATCTTGCTAGATTTTGTTATGATCGCATTTATCATGAAAATTTAGTAACTAATCTTGTTTGGGTTAGAAAGGATACTAACCCCTGTGGACCCAAAAGGAAATGGGTACCAAAAACCACCTCTTTGACTTTTGATGTAGGTGGGAGCTCTCGCATCACTTGAGAGTATTGGTGCCTTGAGGTGGATGCGTTCTAAGCCTACAAGAGAACCATTTGGATGCTTCACTCTCAAGGGGATTTGGTGGAAAGGACCACCATTGGTTTGGAGAACTAGAGATGCACCTTCATCGGTTTTGGTATCATTCTCTAACTCCCATTTTTATTTTGCATGCTTTTCATGTTCATCTATTTATAGCATGTCATGTTTTGTTATTCATTATGCCTATGCCATGCTTATTAGAATAGTGTTATACATGTTTAGTTACTTGAGCACCCATGCTTTATATGGATCTTATTTTGTGTTCTCACCTTGTTTAGAACTAACATGTATGCCCTAGATCTAATACTCATACATATGCATTATGACCATTTGGATGTTTATGATTATATGATGATTTGTTTTGATGACTCATGTTTTAATATGATATTTGCCATGTTCATTAGACTTATGCTTTACATGATTAGTTGTTGAGACACCCATGTTTAGTATGAACCCATATTTTGTGTTCTCTTTATGATTTAGCTATCATGTTAATCATAGATCTAATGCACATGTCTCTGTCATGCTAATCATATGGTTGACTATGACTTTTTGTTTTAATAATTCATGTTTTGATTATTATGTTTATCATGTTGGATTATGATTCCCGTTTTATGCTTCATGTTTTGACTACTTGCTTGAATGGTAGTTTTCATTAAGACTAGGATTTATACTTGTACAACTAGTGAGCTACAAATAGACCTTTATATATGTTTGTGCTTGAATGCTCATTTGTATTCATTTGTTGTACTAGTATAGTCTAGTTTTGATGATTCTTGCATTTGACTTGTATTCATCATTTTACATGTTTTGTTTTAACTTCATGTATATGTCCATCTTGTCCAAACTATCATTTATACATATACATCCTTGAGCCACGTGCCTTCATGCATATACTTTTTGTGGACTCATTGTGTTTAGGATATGTATGTATACTTTAGTTTGTACATGACATACATATGCCTTGAAGTTTAAATCGTTTGGATGAATTTCATGTTTGCTAAGTGATTTCACATGTATGATGAATCTCATATTTTTAAGATGATTTCAATTGGTGATTTCACATGAAATTCATGTTTTTAATATTGAGCTTGATTGTCCATTTTCATGTTGATATGTTTCTCACAACACTTGTACACTCACCTTATTTAATATTTTCTCATGACTTAGTTTTCATGAGTATAAATTGTGCTATATGGTTTTTGAGTGTTTAGTGATCATGTGATTTTCATGTTTCATGAAATATCTTTTGGTTTTGTCCATTGTTTGAAGGATCTCGTACTAGTTGATTCATATAACTAGTTGTGATATTCTTCCTTGGTAGTAGTTTTCAAACATACTATATTTGCAAATCTATTTTTGAAAACCCCTACCATCTAAGGGTGGTTGGATGGGAGATCATGCTCATGTATGCTTTATAGTGAAAATCATAGTAAACTTGAACATGAAATGGGTGGTAGGAATATGATGTATACACTTGATCTTATTGTTGTTTCAATTGGTATCATTGAATTCTTTCAATTGATATCAATCTTGACATTTCTTGTATACTCATATATTTTTGTATATGTATGCTTACATTTCAAAGAATATCAATTCCATTGGTATCTACTTTTCATACATATATATATGTTTTATTTGTGCTTATTATATCCCTATATCTTTAAGCACAAATCTTGTTTATGATGATAAGCTTGAGATTCAACCTTGTTTCAATTGATTTACTTTTCAATTGGTATCTTAACTCGAGCCTTATCATAGTTTTTATTGGTATTTCATAAAGGGGGAGAAAATTTTGTATTGTTTCCTTCAATTGGTATTTTGTTTTCCACTCCCTTACTTTATGATAGAAAATAATAATTTCAATTGGCAATAATTTCAATTGGTATCAAAATCAAATTTGTTTGATATTAAGATCTAGATTTAATTTTCAATTGGTATCAACATTTATGTTTAGAAATTCAAAATTTGTTATGTTTGATATCAAAAATTGTTTATTTACAATTGATATGATGATTGTTTACTTATCAATTGGTATCAAGATTTTTATTTTTCAATTGGTATAGTTTCATTTTTAATTGGTATCAATATGCACTTCCTTGACACATTTTCTTCTAATTGGTATCATATTTGTGTTTAGACAAAAAGGGGAAGAACATCCCTTGTTTTTGATTCCTTGATTTGAATATAAAAGGAATATGTTTTCATTAGTTTTGTAAATAAGGAAAAGAAGAATTTCTTTTTTATGTTTTTATTAGTTTTGTTTTTAAACCCCTTTGTTGATGATTGACAAAAAGGGGGAGAAGAATTTGAGTTTATATGCATGTTTGCATATGCATGTTTTATGCTTTTAATGTTTTTTTATTAAGTTCAATTGGTATCCAAAGCATTATTTAAAGAACATGTTTAGTTTGCTTAGTTTTGGTATCAAGAGCTTGTAAAAGAGATCATGAGTTTTGTTTTGCATATATTGTGTATAATTGGTATCTAGAGCATGTTATGTTTAGTTTAATTGGTATCAAGAGCATGTTTATTTTTTAAAAAGATTTTCATTGGTATCAAGAGCATGATTATTTGTTTTTGCTTATTGGTATCTAGAACATGTTTATTTGTTTTATAATTTCATTGGTATCTAAAGCCATTTATTAGTTGATTATTCTATGCATGAGTTAAGGGGGAGCTTCTTTGAAGCTTAAACTTTAATCCATGCATATATAACTCCATGAGTTTTGTCATCATCAAAAAGGGGGAGATTGTTGGCCCAAAGGCCTTCCACTCTAGTTTTGATGATGATTAACTCATGTAGTTATGTGTACTAATTATCTTGTGATGTTTAAGTTTCAGATCATTAATCAAGATATTAGTTGGTGAAAGCTTCCACACATCTTTCACATGTTGATTCAAGAGCCCGAGCGTCAAAGATCATATATAGCACTTGCTCGGTGGATCAAAGAGTTTTGGATCGAGTCGGCTTGGAGATTGCGCTCTACAAGAAGACTTAGGTATCCTAGTTTAGTTTTGTGTTTAGATCCAAATTGTAAAGATTAGAATAGTATGATAAGCTCAAGTTCACAACACACACACGTATCATGTTTTGGTTTTCGGTTTTTGGTTTAACCAATCTTGGTTTGCATGAATAGATATTATATCAAAACAAGTTTACATGGTTTAATGTATATTAGATTTGTTCTATATACATGCATGCTTCAACTCTTAGACAAACTTACTTTGATATACCTATTTCATGTGTTTTAGGTTTTGTGTTTTAACAAAACTTATTTTTGGAATTAAAGACAAAAACTATGATATATATATGTTTCATGTATATTGGATTTCTATCCATATGCATCATGCTTCAAAGTGTTTAAATATCATGTTTTTGTATTTAGAAGAGTTTTGGACAAAATGTATTTTCTATTCAAAAATCCAAGTTTTAGAAAATACAGTTTTTGGTTTTTGGTAAAAATGATAAGACACAAAAATAGTTCATATTGATTGATATTTGAGCTAAACTTTTTACCACATGTTTATATATCAATGCAAAATGATAAAACTATTTTTGGTGATTTTTAGAAAAGATAAAAGAATTTTTAAATATGTTTTTATCCAATTTTCTGTTCCAGGCTTCAACGAAGTCGACTAGTAACCTGACTAGTCGACTAGGGCTGATGTCGGTCGACCGACGTGCATAAATCTGTGCACGTTTGGCAGCTTTGGGACGGTCGACCGGGACGGTCGACCGGGATGAGAGCAGAGCTCTCTGTTTGTTTGGGTCGACCGGGCCGGTCGACCGGTAGCAGCCAACGGGCAAAAATTGACCGTTGGACGGTCGACCGGACCGGTCGACCGACAGTGGTATTTTGGCCAAATCTGCTGCCAACGGCTAGTTTCCAGATTTGCCTATAAATACCCCATTTGCAAGAGTTTTTCTCTAAGATTTTTGGTGCGAATTTTTCCATACTCTCTGGTGTTTTTGCTGAAATTAAAACATATTGAACAATCTATTTGGAGTTTTTGCTAGGGTTTGGAAAATCAAAGAAGAGGGTTTTTGGGAAAAGCTTTTGATTGAACTTCACCAACTTGATTTCTATTGTTTTCCCAAGGATTTTTCTTTGTGATTCTGATTTCCATTCCATTGGTTTTCTCCACACTTGAGCTAAAATCTACTATCTCATTCTATAGGATTTTTGTGTGGGAGAAGAGATTGTTTGTGATTGCTTGTTAAACCACCAAGTTGTAAACCCTCTATCTACTTTGCTTTGTGCTTTTCCCTCTTGGGTTGAGGAGGGTGTTTGTGCAAGTGGTTTGTATCCCTCAAGTTGTGAGGTGATTCTTGCTTGGCTAGTGCTAATCCCTCAAGTTGTGAGGTGATTGTTTGTTGGTTGAAGTTGTGCCTCAAGTGGAGGTTGTGTTTGTAAGGAGAGGAGTTGGGTACTCCTTGTATTGTGATTGCCCCAAATCCTCAGTGGAGGTTCCCTTTGTGGGAGTCCTTTGTGGACAAGCTAGTGGACTTAAAATCCTTCGTGTGTCGAAGGCGGGGATGTAGAGCTGGGTGCTCGAACCTCGAAACATATCTTGTTGTTTGCGCTTGATCCATTGACTCTCTCTATCTCTCTCTTTACTTTGTGCCTTGCAACTATTCTTATTGTGCATTCATATTGCTTGGCTTGGTTGTGTGTGCATCATTTGTTGATCACACTTGAGTGTAATTTGCATTAAGTTTTTAAATTCCGCATTTAGTTCATAGATTAGCCATATCACCTATTCACCCCCCCTCTAGGTGACTTTTCACCTAATATGCAAACGTCTAATCAATTTTTTATCTTTAACAACAAATATTTTACTGTTGAATTAATTAGCAGTATACAGGTTTATCACAGAACAAATTTTAACAGAGCAGAAAACAGATATTACAATTTTTAGCAACCTGCAGAAAGATACGTCAGTAGTTCACTACTCTTGTCGCGGAAACGCGGCTTTTGCCGCGGACCCGCGGCACAGAAGTAGGCTCTGCTGCTCTGCCTTCGAGGGCAGAGGCACAGAGTTGCTATATGTCCACTTCTGCTGTTGTTTTTCTGTTCTCCAAACCTGCAAACAGAAAGAATAAAAGAATAAGTTAATTTTTTTATTTAGAGAAAAACTTACAGTCCCTCCCCGGCAACGGCGCCAAAATGTTGATTGAGTTTTTCCTGTGCAATAAAATAAAGAATATTAGATTTAGAAGTAAAGGTGTGCAAGGTTCTCAATTCTAATCCGCGGTAGCAGTGGCTATGCGGGTCGTGATCCTCAGGGAGGGACTAGCGATGGAAGCGTTTAAGTAAGATTCTCTAAAAATTATTTTCTTTTATTATTTACAATGGTATATGATATTTACAATGAGAAGGTGAAAAGTAAATTAGAGAGAGATGGAGATCCAAACTAGAATTAGAAAGAAAGAAAACTATACATACAAACCTCTTCAGTCTGCTTACCCTTGATCCGTGCGATGACTTACGTTGTCTTGGAAGGCGTACAAGTATGGCGTATAGGATTGTCCACCTCCTTGATCTACACTACGAAAATAAAAGACAAACTCACGAAGGATGTTCATCTCCATAGGCCATCAAGGGCTCTTCTTCGGCTAGGCAGTCTCAACGCAATTGGGTCTCATGGTTCACAAGACATTAGAGAGAAAATAAAGAAAACAAGAACAAAAGAAACACAAGATTAAACAGGAATAAAAGAACATAAAATAATAGAACTAAAAACGAACCTCGATTCAATTTATTTAACAATAGAAGAAGAGCAAAACTTACACCGATTGTTACCCTCAGTACAAGTAGATCTCCTTCCTCCATGAAAACATCGTCTCCTCTCAGTTACAAAAAGGAAAAATAAAAATTACAAAAGAGAAAAGAAAACCTAAACTAGAAGAAAGCCTAAAAACCCTAACTTTGGCCCTGTACTGCTGGACGCTGGACGCCCTTCTCGGTTGCACTGCAGGGGGTATTTATAGGTGCAGAAGGAATTAGAGTCCCAGAACGACTCCGCCACGAAAACTGGTAGATGGATAAGGCAGGATTGCCGCAGAAACGCGGCTTGGGCCGCGTTTCCGCGGCCGTATTGTGGCGGCTGGCCACACGTTTTGGCGCGTGGCATCCCCTGGTCCGTCCATCTGGTCGTTTCTTTCTGGAAGCTTGATCCTGACTCTTAATCTTTAGATTTGGATATAACTTGGGAAGCAAGTTACCTAGATCCCAAATCTTTTATCCATGAATTTGTGATCTTAAATTCTCCTTCTTTTACTTTTATCCTGATCCTGCAAGTGTTTAGGGTTGAATAAAAGTCTATCCTTCCCTCTTCTTTGTATTTGCAACTTTGGCCCTTGTGTATTTGCAATTGATATATGCAACTTTTACATTGGGCTTGAATATGGGCTCTTGGGCTTCTTTTTAGGCTTTATTTCTTTATTTTAATATTTTGAGGCTGCACACAATAAATCATAAAATATTAGTAAATGTGCAGAATTATAGGAATAAATATGACAATGTGATGGTAAATGTAATGATAAAAATGCACTTTTCACTACCAATCACTTAGCATATAAAAGTGTAGAGGATTTTAAAAACCTCAGAGAGGTTGAACCCAGAGGTTATAGTAAAACCACAAAGTGTTAAGCCTGGAGGCTGAATAAGTACCTATAGAAGATGTTAGCACCACACAACACATGCATATAATCAGATAACAAATAGACTATATATAGAATAATAGAGCCCGAAGGCTGAGTGTGAGCCCGGAGGCTGAGTGTGAGCCCGGAGGCTGAATGATGCCACGCATGGTAACAAAGCAGCAATAGACAATATCACAAGCAGTGTATATGTACAAGAATTAAACTATACTAGTACAAACATTCATCACAAATCTACTACATGCAGTCCTAGGCACTCTACCACATACAAATACAGATACACAGTCTACAGAAATACAATTTATAACGTAGGGAAATAAATACATAAATTCCTTAAAAACACAAACTCAAACCCGTCAAAGCAGGAAAACCTAATATGAGGCGAGAACATTCACCTATAAATCCTCGAAGAAACACCGCAAATCCTGGAATTCCAAGAGCACGAGCACGCCATAACTATATTAAAATATTTGTATAGTATTTTTTTAGAGAGAGAAATAGAGGAGGAAAGAGAGAAGAGAGACACAGAGTGAAGAGAGAGAAAGAGAGAGAGACAGTGAAGATAAAGAGAGACACAGAAAGAAATAGAAGGGGAAACAAATAGAGAGAGAAGAGAAACTGAGAGAGGGAAAGAAAAAGGGAAGAAAGGGAAAGAGAAGGAAGGGAGAGAGGAGGAGATACGACCGGAAGGGGATGGCCAGCGGCGGCATGTCGACAGCCTGGGGTGTTAGCAGCCTGGGCGGCGTGGCCAGGGGTCGGGGAGAAGATGGGGGTGTTGGAGGGGTGGTGATAGTGGTTATGTGTGGTGGTAGTTCTAGATTTGATGATGGTGGTTGTGGATTTGTTTAAGGTGATGAGGAGGATGATGATGGCAGTGGTGTAGGAGAAGGAGGTGGTAGAAAAGGGAGAGATTGGGGTGGTGAAGAGGGTGGTTGTTGGTGGTGGAAGTGGAAGAGAGAGATGGTGGAGAAATTGAAGGAGATGGAGGGGAGAAGAGAAGTGGGGTAGTGGTGATGTGGTTTAGCCGAAATTGGACTGCCGCTGGCCTGGGTCACTGGAGGTGGGAGGAACGCCAGGTGTGGGTGGCCACCAGTCTAGAGGAGAGAGGGAGAGAGCTATGTGAGAAAGTGAGAGAGATAGATGTAATTGAAGAGAGATAGAGAGTAAGAATGAGAGGGAGAGGGAGAATGGAGAGAAATTTTGAGAGATAAGAGGAGAGAGAGGGAGAATTTGGGAGGAGAAAGTGGAGTTGGCGCCACTGTCGTTGGCCAGGGGAAAGGAAGGAAAAGTGAAAAGAAAAGGAAAGAAGAAAAAAGAAGGGAGGAATTTAATAGGGGAAGATATTTTAGGGGTAGTTGTGTGGTGGAGAAAAATGGAAAAGAAAAGAAAAGAAGAAAAAAGGTTGTGGTGGGGAAAATGTGAAAAGGAAAAAGGAAAGGAAAAGAAAAGAGAAGAAAAGAAAGAAGGAAAATATCCAGGTATAAACCCCAGATCTGGGAAAACACCAAAAACACCAGAAAAGTCAAAAATATAGAGTAACTCGAAATGGTCTCCAAAAATTCTTAAAAATAGTAAATATTATTTTAAGGACTTTGGTGAAATCGGATTTAAAAAATCCCATTTTCAAATTAAAAATTCTGAAATCAACTAGTGAAACTAGTTAACACCAAATCCGGTCGAGTTTTGATAAATTCAGAAAAATTTTCAAAAATGTGTTAAGATAGAAAATGAGATGTAAAAAGTAATGTGAAAGCAATTTTTAGAAATTTAACTCTTTTATAAATTAAAAATCTGAGAATTGATCGATGGCACCGGTCGATACCGGTTTTGAAGATTTTACAATTTAATTCAGAAAAATTTCAAAAAATCATGAAAAATCTAAAATATTGGAAAACTATGTTTGAAACTGAAATCGGTCAAATCTGACTATCAGAAGGTCAAATCGATTAATACAGTGGGATCAAGTTTCTAGTTCAGACTCAGATTCTGAATCCAGGAATCTGGATTCAAATACCAAACGATGATATGAATAATCATAAAACAAAATTAAATACGAGAGAAAAATCAAAAGAATAAAATTGAAAAATTAGAATATGTATCTAAGCACATATTCCGGGAGCGCGGTGTTACATTTTGTTTCTTGGAAGACCAAGAAACAAGATAATTTCTAAGAAATTGACAAGTTTCACTTGTGCTCTTCCTATCCACTCTAGAACTAGCATAGTCGGCATCAGAATAACTCATTATTGAAACTTACTCGATTTTCGGATATCACAAGCCCATTCCAATAGTACCCTTAAGATATCTAATAATGTGTTTTACAACAATCAAGTGAGAGCCTTTATGACAAAATTAAAATCTAACACATAGACACACACTATACATAATATCCGGCTACTTGTCGTCAAGTAAAGCAAACTACTAATCATGCTTGATAGATTTTAATGTCAACATTTTAACCTTGTTCATCCTTGTCAAGCTTAATGTGGTAGCCATGGGAGTCTTGCTAATCTTTGCATTTTCAAACCCAAATTTCTTGATGAGTTCTCTTGTATACTTAGCTTGATTGATGAAGAATCCATCACTCTTTTACTTGATTTGGAGTCTAAGGAAATAGTTGAGCTCTTCCATCATACTTATTTTAAACTCTTTCTTCATACATGATTTAGAATCCGTACAAAGCTTTTCATTAGAAGATCCAAAAGTGATATCATCAACATATATTTGCACTATCAAGATATCTTTATCTATATGCTTTGTAAACAAGGTAGTGTCAACTTTGCCTTTAATAAAATCATTTAAAATAAGAAAATACTCAATCTTTCATACCAAGCTCTTAGAGCTTGTTTTAAACTATATAAAGCCTTATCAAGTTTAAATACAAATTCCAAATGTGTAGGATCAATAAATCCGGGGGGTTGTTCAACATACACCTCCTCCTCAATGAAACCATTCAAAAATGCACTTTTAACATCCATTTGAAAAGTTTAAAATATTTGAGTGAAGTAAAAGCAAGTGTCATCGTATGGCTCTAAGTTGTGCTACGGGTGCAAAGGCTTCCTCTAAATTGATTCTTTCGATTTGCGTGTAATCTTGGGCCACTAACCTAGCTTTATTCCTAATAATATTTTCTGACTCATCCAACTTATTCCTAAAGATCCATTTAGTACCAATAGTTGGTCTATCATGGTGCCTAGGAACAAGATGCCAAACTTGATTGCGCTCAAATTGATTAAGCTCTTCTTGCACGGCAAGCAACCAAAATGAGTCACCCTAGGCTTCGAGGATGTTTTTGGGCTCAATATGAGAGATGAATGCAAAATAACCACATAGATAATGAAGTTTGAAGCGAGTAGTTACCCCTTTAGGTACATCACCTATGATAAGGTCCTCGGGATGGTTTGTAGTATATCTCCAATCCTTTGAAATTGGAAGAGTTCGGTTCACTTCAATGTTATGATCTTCGCCATTAGTGTCATTCTTTTTCTTGTTATCCTCCTATTGAGCCGGTAAGTCTATAATAGAAATCTTTTCAAAATTTCCACCTAAAGAATCAATCTTAAAAGTACACTTAGCGGGGGATGAATAGGTGTAGTGCTACTCTAGTGATAATAATGTGAAATTTAAAAACTAAAAGCTAACACACAAAGTGTAACCAAGAGTGAGTCTGAATTCCCCGTGACGGGCTCTGGAATTTCTCCTCACGATTTCTCTAAATTAAGAGTTGAGGTGCCTCAATAGCTCTCTTGGTTGAATATAAATGTGAGCACACAAACAATATCAAGCATGTATGGATATGAATAATTACAACAATGCAAGATATAAAGAGAGAGTTGAGAGATAGAAGATCAAACGCAAACACAAGAATATATTTCGAGGTTAGAGCCACTGCTCTACATTCCCGCCTTTACACAGAAGGATTTCAGCTATTCACTATAGGATCTTCCACAAAGGGACTTCCACCGAGGAATTAGAAATACAAACAAAGAGTATACAACTCCAACTCTCACACCTCTGCACAAGAGGGTATGCACAAAGCAAAGAAAATATTACAACTTGGTGATCACTTAGATCATAAACAATTTCATGGTGATCACAAAGGATCACAAACAAAACACCTTCACAAACAAGATCCTAGAGCATAGATTTGCAATGAAAAGTTCGAGTATGTGAGGAAACAAAGTGTTTGGAAAAGAAATCACACAGAAAATACTTGGGAAAAACTTCTTGATAGATATGAAAAATGAAGAACAAAATAGAATTCCCAAAGTATTATTTTTCTTTGATTTTCCAAAAATTTTGAAACAATAAAAGATAAGAGTTTTGGCTCAAAAACTTCTTTGAAAACTTTGTTAAAAATACTTGAGAAAATGGGAAAAATTGCTCCTAAAAATTTTAACAAAAATTGGCCTCAAGAACCCATATTTATAGGGGTTCCAAAAACTAGCCGTTGGGGCTCAAAACCAGGCCTGACAGGCCTGTCTGTCGACCGGCTGGTCGATCGGCTAACGGTCAAATTTTTGACTGTTGGGCTTGTTGGTCGACCGTCCGGTCGACCGACCCAAGGCACAGCCTATCGGTTGATCGCTCGGTCAATCGAGGCAAAAACAAGAGAGCAAGCTCTCTAGATCGGTCGACCGCTCGGCTGACCGAGGCCAAAATTAGAGAGCAAGCTCTCTGGCTTGGTTGACCGCTAAAGCCTGTACACATCTGTGCACATCGGTCGACCGACCGGTCCACCGAGCTTGACTTCAGTCGATCGGTCGTTCTACCGCCAGCATCACAGAAAACAGATTTTAGGGCTTAAAATCTAACTTGATAAATCCCTAAAAAATCCATTAAATCTTCATAAATTTCACAAAAAATAAGTTCACAGAAATAAGTTGGAATACAAATATGTGTTATCATAAATCAATGCATATTGCAAACAGTTTAAACTATTTTGATGTATAGAATCTAAAGCTTAAAACCAAAACCGTATTTTTCAAAACTTAAACTGTTAAATAAAAATCCGATTTTTCCTCAAACTTGTATAGATACAAAAATAAGATATTAAAACACATTTGAAGCATGATGTGTATGGATAGAATCCAATACACATAGTAGATGAAATATACTTGTTTTTGACAATAAGCTCAAAATAAGTTTTGATAAATACTAAACTTTAAACACATGATTAGATACATTAAAATAAGTTTTTCTAAACATATGAAGCATGATGCATATGGATGAATCCAATATACATTAAATTATGTAAACTTTTTTGATGAAATCTATGCATGAAACTATAAGATGTATTCTTGATAACGCAAATGGTTAAACTGAAATCAAAAACTATTTAAACTTGTGTGTGTGTACTTGAGCAACTTCAAACTAAACTATCCTTACACAAGATCTAAACAATAAACAAACAAGCCTAAACCAAAGTCTTTTGTCGATCTTCTCCAAGACGACTCAATCCAAACTTGATCCAAATGAGCTTGACTCCTCAAGAGTTATAGATGCCATATTAAAGCGCGAGCTCTTGAATCAATACGTGATAGCTTCAAAACTTGGCTTTGAATCATTTGTTGAAGCTAAATACCTACTAAGATCTTGATCAATATCTGAAATTATATAAACACAAGATCATTAGTAACTTAACTCATAAGTTGTCATCATTAAAACTAAGGTGAAAGACCTTTAGGTTAACAATCTCCCCCTTTTTGATGATGACAAAACTTATGATGTTATACATGCATGGATTAAAGTAAGTTTCATAGAAGCTCCCCCTTAACTCATGCATAGCATAAAACATGAAGATATTCAATATAGCTCAGAGACTAAAGATATTCAGTAAATCTCATAAACAAAAATACATGTATATATGCATAAACAATAAGAAAAACATGCATATATAAACAAACATAAACATATATGCATAACTAAAATTAACATGCATATATAAACTCTCAATTTCTCTCCCCCTTTTTGTCAGTTCATCAATAAAGGGGTGAGAAAAAATAAACAATATAAATGTATATGTGATATACATTCATGAAGAGGAGAGACGTCAAGTTAGCTCCGCATGCATACATGTATTATATGAAGAAAGAGATGACTAAACCCTAACTCATATAAGCATAATATACAATGTATAATTGGAGATGCTAAGCTTCCCTACACACTTGTACTATATAAAGAAAAGATGTTAGGTTCTTCTTTATAGACCACACTCATCATGAATCTATATGTAAAGGAGATGTTAAGCTCCCCTTGCATATAAGCAATATATCTCAAAACAAAATTTTGATATCAATAGAAACAAATTTTGATACCCAAAAAAAATATTGAAAAACAATATGGATATAAACATCATGTCAATTGAAAGTAAATGATACATGAAAAAAAATTTAAATACCAATAGAAAGTAAACTTTTTACCAATTGATTCCAATTGAAAGAAATATTTTTAAATTCAAAGATACTAATTGAAGGTAAACTCTAAACTATTTTGCAATATAGATACCAATTGGAAATAATACCAATTGAAAGTTATTGATACCAATATTGAAAATATAAATATTTTCTAAAATAAAATCATTTTCTCAAAAAGATGGGAGTAAGATACCAATTGAAAGTATATGAAATACCAATTGAATATAAAATCAAGAATTTTTCTCCCTCTTTTTGAAATACTAATGAAATCAATGCATAAGCTTGTAAAAGATACTAATTTAACATTTTAGAACTAAATCAAGGTTAACATAAAATAGTTTGTGCTATAAAACATGTATGAATAAATATTTTTAATTTAGCACAAAAAATCATTTATATGTATGTATGATCAGAGTAATTGAAATATGATACCAATTGAGATATAACACACACACACACAAAAGAAAATATAAGTATACAAAAATGAAATATCATTGAAATTATGTATAACTCATAGCATCCACGCTTTTATGCACAAGTTTTAAAAATATATTCATTAAGACATACAAGACATGATTGCCTAACTAACCTCCTTTGTAAGGTAGAAGATTTCAAAAATAATATTTTAAAATAAGTTTAAGGTTGAAAACTCTACCAATTAAAGAATATGAAACTAGTTTTAAGAAAATTTTGAAAACTAGTACGAAATCCTTCAAGTAAGAAATAAAAACAAATATTTATCTCATGAAAATATACTAACTACATGAAAATTGACACTCAAAGAGCTATGAAGCATATATATTCTCATGAATCCAAAATCATGAGTAAACACAAAAAGAAATAGAGTGAATAAGAGTCATGTAATAAACATAATCATAGAAACAAGACAATGAAGCTCAATGACATTCTTTTTCACAAATATGAAACCATAAAACATGAATTGAGTTTATGAATAGTACATGACATAAAATGCAAGTGACTCAAGAATAGAACATGTATATCTAACAGTTTTAGCAAAATTTACATATACATGAAACTAAACACATTCTTATGAAAAACATGTATAGAATAGAGAATACAAGTGTAAATGTAAAAATCATCAAATCTAGGTTATACAGATACATGTAATTAGTACACATGAACAATGAAGCACCCAAACATAATAAGCAAGTGTAGCTTACTATTTGTATAAGTATAAACACAAATTTTAATGAAAATTACATCTAAACATATAATCAAAACATGATATGCACAAAACATCAAAATATGGTAAATGAACAAATATAATCATTAACATAAATGCAAGTATTATCAACATTAGGATATACACAATAGCAAAACAACAATTGAGAACACAAAGATATTATCCATAAAAGCATGGGTGTATCTCAAATAGTATATATGTATATCACAAGTCTAATAATTATTACATTTTATCCTAATGAGCATGAAAACTAAGACATGCTAAAAATCATCAATAAGAAAGCATGTAAATAAAAATAAGGAGTTAGAGATAGTTACTAAATCCAATTGAACTAGTCTCTAGGCCTCCAAACCATGGTGGTTCTTTCACCGAACCTCTCTTAATAGTGATGCATCCAAAATTGTGTCCATTTAGCTCGAAACGTATCCACCATCAAGGGACCAATACTCTCACGTCATGTGAGAGCCCACACCTATATCAAATGAAATAGGAATAAATTTTGGTACCCAAACTTTTTTGGGTCCATGAGAGTTAGTACCTTTCCTAACCCAAATATTCTTAATTGTAAAATTTAAAGCATGTATTCTATCATAACAAAATTTTGCAAAGTGGCCCGTACGTCCACAATATGTACAAGTGTACACATTAGCATACAAAGAATCATGTGTGTGAGTATGATGAGCATGCGTGTGCCGTGATTTGTGTGTATGAATATGTGTAGCATGTTTCTTATGAAACATGAATTCTAATCTATTGTGGTTCATAGTACATTGGCTCAAAGTGGAGCTCAAACAATCTATAATCTTCTTCAACACGCAAATATCATTATTAATACTTGAAAAAGATGTGAAGCATGCAAAATTCTTATCACTAGGAGGTAAAACAATATAGGCATGATAAGAATGAGAAGCAAAATTATTTTTCAAGGAAATATTTCCTTTGAAACAAAATCCAATTCTTTTGAAACAAAAGTAATTTTATTTTTCAAAGAATTATTTTCTTTTAAAACAAAATCAAGTTTTGAAGACAAAACCTTATTTTCTTCAAAACATCATTAACTCAATTTTATTTTTCAAAATTTTATTTCTTTTAATACAATGTCAAGTTGAGTTTTAATGAATCCCTTTCATTTGAAATTTTAACTCTCTCTTGTAAAACTAAATAAAGTTTTGAAAATAAATTTTTATTTTCCCTTTTTAAATCAAAACTCTTGCTTTTCAAAATCTTGTATTTTGAAAGCAAGTTTTCACAAAACATAGAAAGCTCTTCATTTAAAGCAGGAGCATCCATGCCATCATGATTATTGAAAGAGCTAGCACTATATCTAAATGAGTGTCCGAAATTACTTCAAGTGAGTCTTCCCTTAGACCATGAAGCAAGCCTGTCGGACTCATCTCTTCTTGAATAAGCTTGTTCCTTGGGAAAAGTTAATGTGTTCCATACTGTAAAAGCGGAATCACAATTAGAAATCAAAGAAATGTGTTCTTTGCTAAGTGTTTTCCTAAGTGCATCCAATGCTTGTGTATTGGCCTCTAAGTACTTGTCAATACCAAGATAAGATTTATTAGTAGTGGAAAGATAGACATGCAATCCTAAGGCTTTGAGGTAAGAACTCATCTTAAATTTTTACGTCAATATTAGAAACATGATACATGGGTGGTGCAAGATAATCCATAGTGTAAAATATATGTGTGCAAAATAAATACTAGATTAGCAATAAAAGATCACACTCCTAGGTGGTTAAACTGAATATCAGGAGCGCTAACTTTGATACCAATTGAAAGTACACCCAGAGGGGGGTGAGTAGGAGTAGTGTTAATTTAGTAACAATAATGCGGAATTTAAAAACTAAAATCTAACACACAAAGTGTAACCAAGAGTGTGTTCGAATTTCCCGTGAAGGGCTCTGGAACTTCTTCTCACGATTTATCTAAATTAAGAGTTGAGGTGCTTTAATAGCTCTCTTGGTTGAACACAAGTGTGAGCACACAAACAATATCAAGCATGTATGGATATGAACAGTTATAACAATGGAAGATATAAAGAGAAAGTTGAGAGATAGAAGATCAAACGCAAACACAAGGATATGTTTCAAGTTTCAAGCCACTGCTCTACATCCCTGCCTTCACACAGAAGGATTTCAACTATCCACTATAGGATCTTTCACAAAGGGAACTCCGCCTAGAAATTACAAATACAAATAAGGAGGACACAACTTCAACTCTAACACCTCTATAGAAGAGGATATGCACAAAGCAAAGACAAGATTAAAACTTGTGATTACTTAAATCACAAACAATCTCTTAGTGATCACAAAAGATCACAAACAAAATACCTCTCACAAACAAGATCCTAGAGGATAAATTTGTAATGAAAAGCTTAAGTATGTGAGAAAACAAAGTGTTTGGAAAAGAAATCACAAAGAAAATACTTGAAAAAAACTTCTTGATAGATATGAAAAATGAAGAACAAAATAGAATTCCCAAAGGATTATTTTTTTTTGATTTTCCAAAAACTTTGAAACAATAAAAGATAAGAGTTTTGGCTCAAAAACTTCTTTTCAAAACTTTGTTAAAAACACTTGAGAAGATTGAAAAAATTGCTCTTGAAAATCTTAACAAAAACTGGTCTCAAGAATCCATGTTTATAGGGGTTACAAAAACTAGCCATTGGGTCTCAAAACCAGGCCTGACAGGCCTGTTGGTCGACCGACCAACATTCGAATTTTCGACTGTTGGGGTTGTCAGTCGACTGTCCCCAAGGCACAGCCTATCGGTCGATCGCTCGGTCAACCCGGGCTAAAACCAAAGAGTAAGTTTTTGGATCAGTCGACCGCTCGGTCGACCGCTAGAACCTATGCACATCTGTGCAAGTCAGTGGACCGCCAGTAGCCCAGAAAATAGATTTTAGGGTTTAAAATCTAACTTGATAATTTCCTAAAAAATCCAAAAAATAATCATAAATTTCACAAAAATAAGTTCATATAAATAAGTTGGAGTACAAATATGTGTGACCAAAAATCAACACATATTACAAACAATTTGAACTATTTTTGAGGCATAGAATTTAAAGCTTAAAACCAAAATTTTTTCAAAACTTAAACTTTTAAATAAAAATCTAATTTTTTCTCAAACTTGTATGGATACAAAAATAAGATTTTAAAACATATTTGAAGCATGATGTGCATGGATAGAATCAAATACACATAGTTGATGAATTATACTTATTTTTGACAATAAGCTTAAAATAAGTTTTGATAAATACAAAATTTTAAACACATGACTAGATACATCAAAATAAGTTTTTCTAAACATATGAAGCATAAATGCTTATGGATGAAATCTAATATATATTAAACCATGTAAACTTGTTTTGATGAAATTTATTCATACAACTATAAGATTTATTCTTAAAAACACAAACGGTTAAACCCAAACTAAAAACATTTAAACTTTTGTGTGTATACTTGAGCAACTGCAAAACTAAACTATCCTTACACAAGATCTAAAATAAACAAACAAAACTAAATCGAAGTCTTCTTATCGATCTTCTTCTCCAAGATGACTCGATTCAAATTTGATCCAAATGAGCTTGACTCCTCATGAGTTCTAGATGCGATCTTGAAACGTGAGCTCTTGAATCAACACATGATAGCTTCAAAACTTGACTTTGAATCTTTTGTTAAAGCTAAACACCTACCCAGATCTTGATCAATACTTGAAAATATATAAACTCATGATCATTAGTAACTTAACTTCATAAGTTAGTCATTATCAAAACTAAGGTGAAGGGCGTTTGGGCTAACAAATCTCTACAACATTCTTCATAAGAGAGTTAGATTTCTCAAACTTCACATGCATAGACTTTTCAATAGTCAAAGTTGACTTATTGAAGACCCTATATGCTTTACTAGTGTTAGAATAACCAACAAAGATAGCTTCAAAAGATTTTGGGTCAAATTTACCTAAGTTACATTTGGTGTTCAAAATAAAACAATTACAACAAAAAATTTTTAAATAGGAAACATTTAGTTTTCTCAAATAATAAATCTCAAAGAAAGTTTTATTTGAACTTTTGTAAAAGAAAATCGATTATGAATGTAACATGAAGTGTTTACAGCCTCCACCCAAAGATATTGAGGGAGTCCGTATTCACTAATCATCGTCCAAACCATTTCAATAGTACGATTCTTCCTTTCAACGATTTCATTTTGTTGTGGAGCTCTAGGATAAGATAATTCATGTTTACTTTTATTTTCTTCACAATAAATAATAAAAGAATGGTTGATGAACTCATCACCTCTATCACTCCTTATGCGTAAAATCGAAAAATCTTTTTTTCAACCTTTTTTCTAAAAACGTGAAAATGTGAAAAAGCTTCATCTTTATCCTCTAAAAAGAAAACCCATGTAAATCTTGAGAAATCATCAACTAAAATAAAAAAAATGGTTACCACTAAGACTTTTAGTCTTAGTTGGACTAAACAAATTCATATGTATCAATTCTATAGGTCTAGATGTCATGATATCCTTGATTGATTTGAAAGAGGACTTGGTTTGTTTTCTAAGTTGGCACGGATCACAATGCGGTCATTTTCAAATTTCAAACTAGAAATACCTTTACCGATTCTTTAGAATTAATTTGGGATAGATGGTCAAATGAAATATGACCTAGTCTCTTATGCTATAACGAAGAATCTTTGTTAAAAGTATTCAAACAAGTGATATTGCATATTAAATTTAGCATGTCAATCATATAAATATTATTTTCATGAAATCAGAAAGAATACAAGTATTAGATTTCTTGTCTAAAACATCATAAGTAGAGCCATCAAAAATAACCGTTAAGACTTTGTCACATACTTGGCTAATGCTTAATAGATTATCCTTTAGAGGTTAAACTTTATGCATCAAAGCGCGACCGTAAAAGGTACTTAAAGCGATACTTTTTGATCTTGAAATCACTTGACTGTGATAATCTTTGGAGAAGATTAAAGGAAAACATGAAAGCTTTGAGTTCTTGCTGTTCATTGGAATGCATCCCTTTGAAGGGAAGAAGAATAAATTAAGACGAAGACCCTCAGAGCGCATGCTCTTAAAGGGAAACAGTCTAAATAACAGACTGTTAAGGAGATGAGGCCTATTTATAGGCAAGCCATGAGGCTTACAATTAATGGCATAAAAATTAGTTCCATCAGCCTTAATTCCCACACGAACGTCAAAGCCCAATGAGGAGCTGACGCGTGGATTGCCACTCCGGGAAACGTTAAAAGACACAAGTCCCCAATCGTCAATGCTGACTTTGCATTAAAAGATCTGACAAGATCTTTAAGAAGGGCTGCATGTGACGCTTAGGAGGCTGCGTCAGGCGCAGACTCAAAGGTCGCATCTTGAAACCCGCGTCCTTTCATGAACCCGATGGCTGCGTTCCTTTCATTCCTGAAGGATCCATAACCGCATCTCCTGGAGTGATTCAGAGCCGCGTCTCCTTAGCGAATTGGGTCCATCTTCCACGACTATTCAGGGATTGCGTCTTGAGTTTACGCCAATTCACAATGCTTAATGGCTGCGTCCTGAAGTCCGCGTCCTCAACAACCAGCGGAAACCCGCGCGTCATTCGTGAGGAGCCCAAAACTGCGCTTCTACTACAAGATGAAAATCACATCTCCATCATAAACTTAGTACAGCCTGAGTTTTTACCCTATCAAGGGACTAGAACCGCGTCCCTATTGAGCCAGTACTGTGTCCCCATCAACTAGCTGAGATCCGTGCCTCAGTCTTGAGGAACCCAAGACCGCGTCTCCACTGCATCCTGAATTCTGTATCTTGACAGAATCAAGGGCCGCGTCCATGGATCAGCGTCCTTTCATAAATATAAAGGTCGTGTCCCCTTTATTGAAGAACACAAATTTGCGTCTCAGAATAACGCCTTTTTGTCTTTAAGCCAGAGCCGTTTCCTTATCGAAAAGAAAGGTTCGTGCGTATTCCTTGATGAGCCTGGATGGCCATTAATGAATCAGAGTCGCAACTCCTAGAACTGCGTCTCCGCTACGAATGAGAGCCGCGTCTCGCTCAAGAACTCACTTCAGCCTGAGATATTGTTCATGACCGTACCCTATCAAAATGACTAAGGACTGCGTTTTTTTACAAACAATCAAAGATTACGATTATGAAAACTGAGTTCATCCACAGGCAACAAAGAGTCTGAAGGGATAAAGATGAGAAAAAAGTTTGAAGACTTTTATTATTTGACGCAAAAATGATAAAAGTAATACAGACACTTTTATTTGACAAATGGAGTGTTATAAAAAAAAAGGGACAATACAAAAAGGAGAAGAAGGCTAATAATCCTACTTCACTAAAAAATGGATTTGTTCCTAAAGGTGATGCATCTCATGCTGATGTGCCCTTTCAGCCTCCACCAGAGCTTGGACCCGCAGCTCCTCCTCAGACAAAAATCTCTTCGTAGCCAGTTTCGCCTAAAGAGACTCCAGCCTGGAGGAATGAGCAGAAAGGGTTTTTTTGAACCTGTGTCCTGATAGTTTCCAGCTCTTCCAGCCTTTTTCTAGCAGCAACAAGTTTCTGTCATTGGTCTCGATCAAGGCTTACGCCCGGGCAATAGTAATTCGAGCAGTGGTAATAACGTGCTCTGCACTCTGAATGACGATTTCAGACTCCTTGGAATTGCCAATCAATCTTTGGTGGTCAGCTTGGACATGCTGGAGATGGTGAGCCTCTTCAGCTATTTGCTCCTCTATCTCCTTTCGCTCATGTTCTTGAGCGGCAAGAAGCTTACTCAGTATCGACCGAGCCTCATCCATTGAGCCAGCATTCTCCAGGGTCTTGAGCTCCTTCAGGTGGCTCCCCAGCTGCTCAACTAGCATCAGGCACGCCCTAGCCTGTGAAGGACTCCCAGTATGACCAATGTTCTCGATCTAATTTTCAAGAAGTATCCGTGGAAACTCGAAAGAACTGCCCCTAGAAAGGATCAGGTCAACACAGGACCTCATGGAAGCAAAAAATTGTTGCACTATTTGACGTGCTAGCTCTTCCATGATGTCGTTACTTGGTGATAACCCTGCTGATGTATTCCCAGACCCCCTTTCCGTAACAGAATGAGAAAGGGGACCAGTTCAACTCGTGCAGGGGTAAGACCGACAACAGGCTCGTCGACACTGAGGTAGTTGCCAATACTTCCGGGACAGTTGTTGTGATAGCAAATTCCACAGCAACAGAAGTAACAGCAAACTTCACGACACTGGGTTCCCCGGCTGACGTTTGAACTGTGCTTTCTTCTGCACCAATGATTGCCGCAGGATCCTCTATTTGAGCTATCCCAGTGCTCTCTGCAAATCACAACATTAAATATCAGTGGCAGTGATAAAAAGGAGAGTATCCAATACGTCAGTATTCTCTTACTAAGTTGAGGATCTGAAGATGGCAAATCCCTGGATAGGCCACTTGGGGATGAGGTCTCCCCGACCTCTGCAGTTGCACCCTCTTGAGGTAACCCGGTAGCAGGAGCCTCAAGGCACTCCTGCTGGGCCAACTCTTGGATCATCTCCTCAATATGAGAAGAAGTTGTGGCTTCATTACCGGCAGCCAGCCTTATAGAAGAAAGTCAAAAGAAAATGTTAGATCTCATTCCTAACTTGATGGGAAATAAGTTTAGAAGGGCAAAGAAAGTACCTTCAGTAGCAATGATCCTTGCTATCGGCGAAGCCGTCACAAGGTCGTAACCCTGTATCTCTTCCTCTAAGATGTGCGAGAATTTGCTTGTGTCCGAAAGAGCGGGTTCGTTGCCAAAATCGATCTCCTCGCTAGAATAATATCCATGTTCTTCGGACAAGGAAGATGACAACTCAAACCAGGAGATCTCAGCGATCGAAGCGTTACCGCTAAGGACCCCAGTAGTAGGGCTAGGATCGACAATCCGTGAGGTGGGCATCAATACACTGGAAGACCCAAACTGTTGCACCTCCACCCTTCTCTCATAAACTAAAGAAGGCTCGGGCTGAGTTGAGATTCCTGGAATCTCAACGTCATCTCTCCCCACCAAGTCAACTTCAGGTCGCTCGACCTCTTCAGCCATAACGGGTTCACTCATGAGTTCCCCTTCTTCCAAGATCACGGGGCCTCTGCTGCGCAAACCACGAGAGCGAAGGACGGGGACTTCCTCTTCCTCTTCTTCTTCCTCCCCCTGCTCTTCAATAACAAGAGAAACTACTTTGGGCATCGAATCTTCAACCTCCGATTCCTTCCTAGCCTTCTTCGGGATAGGCTCACCCTTGGAAGCGGAGCCGTGGGAATGTTTGGACACAGCCTGCCGACTCGTTTTAGCAGGCTGCACTTTAGGTGATGTTGCACTTGCTCCCATCCCTACTTCCCGTCCTGTTTCCCTCTGGGCTGCCCGATACTCGTCCATACCTCGCATACGTCTGTTCGACTCTAACTTGGTTTCGTAAGATGCCTTGATGCTCTTAATGCAAGAGGTATTTATTCTGAATCCAGGCATCCTACTAGTCAGAGAGTACCAGGTGCAGAAACTGAGGCTGGTATAATAATTAGGTGTCTTGTGAGGAAGGCTGAAAACAGATTTTATCCCTCCAGCTACACTGTAGTACCACACATGAGCACCTTCAAATAGATTCCTGTTGAAGCAGAGGTTGGCGTTGGGGTTGCCAGCATATAATTGATCATAGCCGAACTGCCGAGCAAAACGACTAGGCATGTAAGGCTCGATCGTACATGAATTCCCTTGTTGGAAGATCAGATATCCATGTCGAATATTGATCAGCCACCAGAAGACTCCCGACAGCAGCCTTGTGAAATCATCTGGTCTCTCAAAGTTCGCAAATTTATCCCCATAAGATGCACCAGCAATCTCGGGGAAGCAATAATCGAGCTGATAGTTCGAAGCGTTCAGAATACACTTCTGAACAAAGAACATGTAGTAGTTAGACCAGCTCGAATTCTCCAGCTTCTGCACGAAGGTAACAAAACCTGCAGAAAGAGGCACCACCGTCATCAGTGAAGGGTAGTGCATAACGTACCAAGCCATCAGGTACGTATATGAAAGCTCGATCCTGGGGTTAGGGGTCTTCACTATCAGCCTTCCCTCCGAATCAACCTCTGGCCTGCCCTTGGAGTCGACAATGGCCTCCACTTGGCACAGGCTTTTAACCAGAGCCCATAACCTACTCTGAATTCCAGCCACCATCACTGAAAGGAGAGCGTAGACTTCCTGTAGGCGAGCAAAACAGCCGGGTACACCACATCGGCAACAATTACTTCATGTGGCAGTGTTGGCACCACACAACGTTTCAACCATAGCATAAGTAAACCCGCCAATAGAGCCCGGTCAGAAATGGGAACTCGGGCCTGGTGATGAAAACTTTCAAAGACTATATTAGGTCTGAAAGTGTCCTCGTTCGACTCAGTAGTGTAAGAGCTTGCAGAGGCATTGATCCTCTCAGTAATTTCCTCGTCAGTGCAAGGGGCCAGACTAGTCACTGGGCTATCCTTCTCATTTATGCCATTAAACAGATAGCTTGCCCAGAACATCTGCTTGACACCCCTGTTCCTCCAAGAGGATATTTGGCCGCAGATGTGAAAGTGACATAACACTTCCCAATATGTCTTATACACTTGAGGCTCCTCTTTCTTCAGGAGGTGAAGCTCCTCAGAAGTCGGGATATATTCTTCATAAGGGTATCTCCCATAACAAGCCCTGAGACTTCATACAGTTCATGAAGAGTGAGCCCCTCTCTCTGACTGGAGTAAAAAAATGTGCCCGTCAGAGGATTATAGTGCTCCAGGACACCATAAAAATTGTGCGAACTCTATGAGAGACCATATTGTACGGCCCTAACTGAGTGATATAACCCCACTTGTTGTAGCAGAGCCCCGAGCTCGGCAAGAACAAATCCAACCATCCTACCCCACCAGGATCTGTTGGTAGAACGGACCCACCCGAGCGGACGAAAGTCGATGGGAAAATAACCCCTAACTTTCATAAACTGGTTGATGAAAGTATCGCCAAGCTGAGGGGTTTCTCCTCTCGGATATTCAAATCTGACCAACCCGGGAAATAAACCAAAGACCTCTTTCCCATGGCCAGCAGAGTATACTTCTTTGGCACATAATCTGTCGAGCGACACACCGGAGACAAACCAGGAAAGATCCCAATCCATTGAATGATGAACGGACATCTGTTGAAGATAGGACAAGGAATACATCCTCTCCATATTAGGAAGAAAGAACCTCCTGTCCCCTATCTGACGGAGCCACTTGTAATCTCGGTCATGTAGAATCCTATCATCCTCATCAATATCGTCACAAAAGAGGAAAGCAGCTTCTGTAACGGAGTGCGGGAATCCGTCTCAAATAGCCCATCAGAGATAATCTCTCAAAGGGTCACCATACTGGCCTTGAAGATTCTCTCCTTTCGGTCCTTTGACTTACCAGTAGTCACAGGAGCAGTCCTCTTAAGTGCGAAGGTCAGATTATGACCGGCGCCACCTACGTGTCCAAAGTGGCACTTCTTGGACAAGGGGTTGGAAGAGTATCACACTGCAAAGAAGACAACACTTAGTCAGGGATTTGAAAGAAAATGGCTAGATGGGCGAAATTCAAACACAGGAATGAATCCACACACGAAAATCAGCAAAATTCGCGTCTAGACTCAAAAAACGCGAGGCTTGGATGAAGCCCGCATTTCAAAATTCAGAACTTAAAAATCTTTCTAAGTGTCAGACTCAGACGCGAGACTCAGTAAAACTTGCGTCTAATCTTAAAAGACGCGAGAAGTATAAGAAGCCTGCGTCTGAAATCCCCACACTTAGAAATATTATGAGCATTGAGTCCAAAACGCAAGGCTCAACGAGGCTCGCGTTCAACAAACAGATACGAACTCAAGTTAATGAAGCAAAGACGCAGAGGTTGTCAACCCGCGTCTTGCCTGCCAATTCAAGAGCTGCGTCTGAAGATCAAACACGGGCATGAGCCTCGCATTGGCGGTTCACATTCAAAAGAGACTTAAGAGTAAAAAGAACTCTGTAAGGCTCTTTAATAGCAGAAACCAGATCAGATGGTTTTACTACCTGAAATGGGGGCCTCCTGCGTGAAAGAACCACCCATTTGAATCTCCGGAGCGATAGCGCTGGAGGACGAGGAAATAGGCTTGGTCTTCGGTGCCATTTCAAGCGTGAGATCGGTGTTGGAGACGGTGAAAATGGAAAAAGCTTCAAGCTTTTCTTAGCCCTAGATATAATGCTCAGCGAAGAAGAAGAAGAGTCTAATGATGACTTTTGAAAGATTGTTGTCTTTTATGGCACAGTGATCCGCAAAGATACGCGGTGCATGGCTCGTGGCCTAATCCCTGCCTGACGCATGGCGTGCATCTTAAATATGATGCGAATTTCGCGCGTCAAAGGAAAGATGTCCCCTCAACTTCACTGGACATGTGGCAACACGCCTAAAACACAGATTCACGTTTAACAAAAAACCGCGTCCCTCCAAAAGTCGCGCCTCTTCAGCAAGGCCAAAGCCGCGCCTAGTTAAGAGAATGAGAGCTACGTCTTCACTTCAAAGATCGCGTCCCTCCAAGAGCCGCGTTTCTTCAGCAAACTAATAGATGCGTTCCCACTCTAAGTGAGGACTACGTCTCTAGAGCAACATGATCCCTGCATCTACAACTTGCATTTAGTCTTCGCTTCTGCAAATCAGTTCAATAGTACACTGGCACAAGCAGACGACTGTTTACCCATGGTCCAATAGTACACCAACAAGCAGCTCAGGGAACTGAAGAATTCTAGACTGTGTATTTAGACACTCACCATGATCATCTCTGGTGGCTTCAAAGGGTTTTACAGTACACTCACGAAGACCACATTTCAGATAGGATCAAGTTCAGGGCATCTCAAATGATTGTCAGTCCAATCATGAGGAGCATGAATCCAACCAAAGTCTAAAGTATTTCGAAATCCTCTAGTCAACCGCAGAATATCGAAAACTTTGGAGGGAGTTCTGTAGACTGTCCAAAAATTACTAGGATAAGTCGTCAGAAGGCAGAGTCCAAACTCCAGACGCAAGGCTAATTATAGCCATTACTGCAGCACTGAGACGCGAGGGGTGAGAACCGCGTCTCAGTATTACTGCAGTATCAAAACGCGAGGGTCGAAACCACATCTTAGCATTACTGCAGTATTAAGACGCGAGGGTCGAAACCCGCATCTCAGCATTACTACAGTAGCATCACTACAGTACCAAGATGTAAGGGTCGAAACCCACGTCTCTACTTTACAAAACACGGAGCTCGGAGCCCGCATTTCACGCAAAGCTTGACCAGAACTTGAAACTCACATTTCAACTAAATGCACAGTTCAAGCGCTCCCTCAATAGCTAAACACGAAGCCCGCGTTTCAACTACAGAGGAACCCTGCATCTCAGTTATAACCGCCCTCATTACTGGGTCAATTACTGCCCATGTAATGAGGGAGTTAACCCCCATTATGGAGCATTTTTAGGAGACACGTTTACCCCTGAAGCCCAATAAATAGCCTAGTTTGCTATGGAAGAGAGGTCAGAAAATTCTTGGTCGAAAAATTCTTGGTCAAAAGAACTTCGATTGTAAGCCGTAGAAGCACCAAGACCTCCAGCTGAAAAGAAAGAGAGAGTTCCACTCTTCTAACAACTTGTTGCGTACAAGTTCGTCTTTGCCTACAATCTCTTTGTGATCCTTGGTGGACAGAAGCTGTGTTACTTCATCTACTATCCAAAGAGAGGATTCCCAAAAGGTCATGACGTTCACCTGGTCGACGAAAAACAAGATTCACCTTCCATCGCCACATCAAGAACCTGGCTTTAAACAAAGGGGAGGTTTAGGCTTGAATATCTCCCCTCTCTTGTAAGAGAATTATTGATCCGTTGTAATTTTCTTTACAATCAAATAAAGAATTTACTCCTCGATCTTCAATTTCCCCCACAAACAACTATCTTGCCTCGTGATGGACAAAACCCCAAGATTGGTTTGCCATACACCTATTTGATGGCAAGGTTCGCCCTTCACCGCCCTTCCATTATTCAAGCCGGTGAGGAGCCTCCAGAAGGTATCCGGATGGCGCTTCTCTGCCGATTAGAGGGATCTTTATGGTTACGGACTTATGTGGCTGCAGTTCGCAAGCTGCTTTGTTAGTTCGACGTCTATAGTTTCTTTCGGTGCTTTCTCTATATTCGCGATGTAGGCTATGGCGCAGAATACAAGGATGTAGGAGATGGTAAGACGTCGCTGAGCCGGGGGATTTTTAAATGGCTGGTTAGCATCCGACCATCTTATCTGGTGTACAGAAGCGGGGATATCTGCTATTTGGTACCCTATATCCCGAGTCAATTTGCCCATCAGTTCGGATATGACCAACTATATGTAGGTAACCCGAACACCAGCCTGGCCTTCATGGGGAGCCTCATTGACGGTGCACGCGCCTGGCAGTTCTTCATCGCTGGCTGTACTGAGGCACGGCTGTGCATGCCATTAAGGACTCCAAACCTTCTGACAACTTTGGGGTTCTGTCAGTTGTACAGAACTTCAAACTCCACGCCAACTGAATTTTCTATTAACTCTTTTGGGGTGAAGTTGATCTCTTAGCGGCTGAAGCGGAAAGTCACTGAGAGGGGCGAGGGCAGAAGGGTCCGTGTGCCAAGCCTCAGAGAGTTTGTTGCTACTGCTGATTGTGAGGCTTCAGATGCAGAAAGTCCCTGCTTTGAAGGAGACGCAGGTGCTGAGGCTCTACCAGATGCTCCTGGTGGAGTAGGCACAGCCCCCATGGAAGACGTAGAGGTAGAAGAGGTGAAGGAAGAAGATCCTGATGTCCACTTCAAATGGAAGCGGCAAGGTGGATCCCGCAGGAAGAGGGTAGTGAAGAAGCCTCGTCGCTGCACCCCCACTGTTATTGCAGAGGGTAAATCAGCTGCAGTATTTCCTCCTCTTGCTCCGTTAGTTATTAAGCTATCGGCTCAGAGGCAGACTACTGATAAAGTTGTTCCTGACCTGGGTAAGATCAGTTTTATTCTTGCGACATATACTTACATATATTCCATATAGCTCATTCGTTTGTCTCATGATTCAGGAACTGAGACTGCAAGAGAACCAAGAGCCGAGGCTGTAAGACCCGAGGCTGCAAGAGAACAGGGGGATTATTATTATCCTCTGTTCACTTATAAAGAAGGTACGAGGCTAGCTACTTCGTCGTCTCAGAAGATTCGAAGGTGACGCGGCTGATGTCGGTCCTTCAGGTACTGGGATCTCGAAAGGAAGTCCCATGGCCTCCAGCTCCATAGGATGGACCACAGAGGCTTCGGCAAGTGAAGGTGAGCTGGCTGTTCCTCATGCATCTGCCAAAAACTTTCCTGTAGAGCTTGGCGGAATTGACATTGCCGTCAAGGAATTTCGGGGAGAAACTGCGACTGAGGCAGTTGAGGATATCGCTTCTTGGTAATATTTCGATCTTTTGTAAGCAATTCTCTTCCATTATTTGTCATGCTTTGCTTAATAAAGTTTTGCCACAGGTGCTCCACCTTTAGGTGCATCGACTTCAAGGGAGCCAGCTAATCTTCTTGAGGGAATCAGGGGTGAAGCAAGTACTCCGACTGCAACGGACGCTGCCGAGTTGGATGTCTTGCATCATGACCTGCCCTCCTATCAATTTGAGCCTGCTAGTGGTACTAAGGAGGCTAAAGAGACGGTGATTACGAAACCAACCTCGCTCCCAACTGCATTAGTAAGTGGATGCTAGTGGCTTCTTTAACGTTGCCTATCCTGACAACCCTGGGGCTGAAGGTAATTACCAGTCCTACGTCTCAGACACAGGTTGTTGAGCCAGCTCTTTCTGAAGTAGTTACTAGCCCTACTTCCATCATGGCTAGTGTACTGGTTTCAATGAGGACTCCTCCAAGGTCACCGGTGATTTTCTCTAGCCAGCGCTTCTGCCATCTCCTCTACGGTCATGTCAATGAAGCCAGTGGAAGCTTTGTCTTCGGTTACTACTCGCTCACGGGAGTAGTCGAAACCGAGAAAGAATTCATGGTCGAGCTAGTTGACAGCTTTTACAAGGGCTTGAAGCGATCTGTTGCTTTGGTCTTGAAAGGCTCAACTACCTCATTTTCTGCTTTGAAGGTGGTCCTCTCTCGAAATATTGACAGCATTCGAGACTTTGGAGGGGACGATCAAGCTGCCACATTGGAGCTTCTTGTGGAGAGGCTTGAGACGGATGTAGACGAATGGCACCATCTCAGCAATTTAGATTTGGACTCCTCAGTTAATGAACAGCTTGAACGCCTTGCTGCTCAAATGCGTGAAGCTCATCTTGCTGCACAGGAAGCAGCTAAGGCAATATCTTAAGATTTAAAATCCTTGGAGATAAGGAAAGTAGAAATTGGAGATGCCATAGATGCTTCTCATAGTGCTCTTCTTGACGCTGAGGATAAGATTAAAAAGGCCAAGAAAATGATCAGCCAATCTTCTTCTATCTAAGGCTGAACCGGTGCGTCTTGAGGAGATCGCTCGGCTAGAGCAACTTAAGGCTCAAAATGACGAAGTCCTACAATAGGAGCTGGTACAGAGGACAACTTTGACTGAAATTGAGGCTCATCTGTCTAGACAGCGAACTTTAATGAGGCCGAGTTAAGATCGCAGGCATTCATCAGAGCTGCTGAGGAGAGGAAGAACGGATCAAGTCTTAGGAAGCACCCTCATAGCTTGTAATCCGTGTATCTATGCATCCCCCTTTTGGAATCAATAAAAAATAATTTTATTTGTCTCTGTTGTATTTCCAACTTGTTTCGTCTTCTGAATTTGCAATTTTCACTTTCAAGTTGTACTACAACTCTCCAAAAGAAAGAAAATAATGGTATAACTAATCTAATCAGAGGTGATGAACTGATAGGATTAGTTACAAGTTTAAGAAATGGCTCGACTCAAATCATGTTGAGATGAGGATGGAAAGAGTGAGCTTGACGTTCTTTACTGTTCAGAGGTAAATATTAACATAAAAGATTAAAGATCATCGGATTTACGAATAAGTTATGATGAATTAGACACCACAACCTGTGATAGTTCCTACTTGAACTAAGACAAATGAATCCTAGGGTTTGCCAATAAAAGCGACTAACTAAGCATAAGAAATTTTGCCTTTCAGAGGTTTAATGTTAACATGACAACAAGAGCTCCTGACCTTGATATAGGAAAGGAGGACAAAGTTATGGACTTATCTATTCAGAGGTGGTGAACTGAACATGACAGTTGAAGTACCATAGAAGGGAGATCTAGGTATTCGTCGGTTCAGAGGTGATATGGACATAACTGATTGGAAATTGCTAGACTCAAAGCCCTGCCGTTTAGAGGTGGCGAACTGGACATAACGGCTAAGGAATAGTCCCTACTGGACTTGAAGATAAGACTTGGTTATCTGTCAGTTCAGAGATAATAATGGACATAACCAATTAAGAAACTATCAAGCCCAGGATTTCTACCGTTCAGAGGTGACAAGCTGGACATAACGGCTGAAGAGATAATCCCATTGGGGGAAATAGGATTTGATTACGAATTCTGTGGAAAATTGATATCTTCTTTAGATATTTTTGGAAGAAATTGTCAGAGGTGTATTGTTAATATGACAACCAAGAAATTCCATTGAGGACTGAGCGGGAAATAATAGGCTTTGAAGAGAGTTTATTAAAGACTCGCTGGGAAGCTAAGAAATATGAATCTCTTGAAAGACAAAATGTCAGAGAACTCCATGGGGATTTGTAAGGCAACTTGCCAGAGGTGTGATGTTAACTTGACAAGAATTCTTTTACTGTTAGAGGTGTCTGAACATAACAGTAATTTGAGTGAACTTGTCATTCTATTGAAGAGAATGACAAGCGGAGTTTATCCACTGGGGATGTTGACCAAGTTCGCAGGGATGTTGGTTTTATCCGCCGGAGAGTAGGTTAGAGTCTTATTATCAGAGGTTTAATGTTAACATGATAGGTTAGGCTCGTCATTTCGCAGGGGATATGAATACCTTTCTATATGGTCTAACCATTCCATGGACGGGAATTAGTAAGTAATTTTGGAGAGGGAATCAAATGGGAACAGGTCCCTTAGGATTTTTAACAAATCCACAGCTGTCAACGGATTTGATATGCCTTTACCAACTACCATTTGAGTCGGGCTAGCCATGCCATTCCCCTCGGCATGATGAGTTGTCAAGGACTTGTGGTGGGCTTAAAGGCCAACATTTTCCTCTATCCTAAGCCACTAGAGGCGTTGGATTATTTTGTTACTTTGAGTAACACGATGCTTTCCCTGGGTTTTCACTCTGTAGGTGAGTTGGGGATTAAAGGAGTAGATGTGAATTCTACGAGATCTTGATTTGAAGATTATCATTCCTCGTGGACTTCTATCAATCCTTACCTTATTTTCATATTTGAAAGATCCAGCAGAAGGATGTGCCACGAACCTACTTCGATGAGTTCAGCTTGACAAGTCATCAGCTAAACTCCTTTGATTTTTGATTCGATCGGTTACCATGTTTTTTGATGGAAACAGTGGAAAGGTTCTGCAAGAGTATGCGTCATGAACCTTCTTCTATGAGTTCGGCTTGATAAATCATCAGATAAACTCATTTGTTTGGTCAGACCTTTTGTCGTTGGGTTGAGCTTCGATCGATCGAATCAGAGCAGGGAGGTATGCCACCATTATACATAGAAATGTCAGGCTAAATAAGCCATCTGCCTGAAACCGTTTCTTAGGTATGCTTGACTCCAAAACATGACCTATTCTTGTAAGTTAAAGACATGTAGTGTTTATATACTAAAGAATAGTGACAAGGCTAAAACAACTTGATCCCTTGTTTTCTCTTTCAATGTCAAAGGTGTTCGATCAACTCAATATTAGTCGACGATGAATTAGAGAAGAGTGATAAGGCTAAAACTAAAGTTCATAATCTTAATTCTCCTTTAATGCAGCCGGTGTTCGATCAGCTCGACACTGGTTTGTGGTTGTATGGTCTCGTTAGAGAACGAGAGGAGCGCCCTTTCTACATATCTTGGATCTGAAGGTCTTGATCAGAGGTGTAATGTTAACTTGATCATGAGAAGAATCCTATCAAGGATAATACTTCTTTAAGAACCTGCCATTGATCGGCATCATGAGTAAGTCACTGTCTGAAGTCATAAGGAGATATGCTCCATTTGAATATACTGTTTCTATCACAAACGGTCTTTCCCATTTGGGCCTAAATTTGTCTTTGATTTTGTGCGTCATGATCATCGGTCGTCTGATGGGTAATACCAAATCTCCTTTCTAGAAAGCCTTTTGCTTAACCTTCTTATTGAAGGCCTTAAAGATTCGCGCTTGATACAACTCAATGTGTTGCTGAGCTTGTAACCGCTTCTCGTCTAGGGCTTCGAGCTTCTGGAGACGCAAATGATCATTATCCGCCTTTGTCATTCTAGTCATTAAAGCGACTCGTAATGACAGCATCAAGATTTCTAACGGTATGACTGCCTCGCATCCGTATACCAGCGAAAAAGGTGTATTGCCTGTCGGGGTCCGAACTATTGTTCGGTAGGCCCAAAGACATTCACCAAGCTTCTCATTCCAGTCTCACTTATTTGATGAAACAAATTATTTGAGTAGCTTGATAATTATCTTATTGAATGCTTCCGCCAAGCCATTAGCAGCAAGGTTATAAGAAGTTGATGCCACATTCTGAATCCGGTACTTATTACAAAACTGATAGAATACTTGGCTCACGAATTGGGGACCGTTATCATGGATGATCCGCCTAGGGACACCAAATCGGTGAATGACATAGTGTTTGATAAAATTAACTACGTTAGAAGTTTTAACTTCCACAAGTAGTATAGCCTCTGCCCACTTTGAAAAGTAACCGGTTATTGCTAAGATAAACCGGTGACCTTTTGTTGAAGAGGGGCTAATCGGCCCTATGACATCAATTCCCCATACTTCAAATGACCACGAAGAAACAGTTGGATGGAGCAACTCTGGAGGCTGATGCATGAAGTCCGCATGGATTTGGTAGGCTTTATATCTTCATGCATATTGGATGGCATCGGCTATCATGGTCGGCCAATAATTTCCAAGCATGTGTAATCAGTCCTTGAGTTTGGGACCTGGCTGATGGCTCCGCATATGCCATCGTGCGTTCTTTAAGAACTTCTCATGCTTCTGAATTAGAAAGGCAACGGAGGAGGATACCGTCATTTGAGCGACGGTAGAGTGTCTTTACTATTGGATCGTAGTAGAAATGAGGAGACCATCATTGGATAGACGCCGCTTCTTTAGGGTCATCCGGTAATAAATCATGCAAAGCATAGTCGATGAGGAAAAATCACCAATCTCTTAGTTCAAAATCCGTTGAGACGCTATGGACCTCCTTGATTTTTAACACATGTTTAAAACAAATAAGGTGTCGAGTAGCCATTGTAAGGTGATATTTGTGTCGATTGGTAAGGCTAATGTTGCTCCTAGTGCAGCCAGAGCATCGGCCTTAGTATTTTAGGATCGGGACATATAACCGATGTAAAAGCCATCAAATAAATTAGCCATTTTGATGACTGCGTGATAAAAGGTACCAAATCTCCGTGACGGACCTCAAATTCGCCTTTAACCTGATTGACAATCAATTTTAAATCACCATATGCCTCAAGATAGTGTACACCCATTTCATGGGCGATCTGAAGGCCAATGAGTAGAGCATTGTATTCTGCCACATTGTTAGAACATGTTTCGTCAGGGAAAACGCCCTAGGAAGGACATGGTTTTGTGGTGAGATAAATACAAACCCCACACCAGCAATGATCTTATCTTTAGGGCCTATTCGTGATGCTCCATCGAAGAACATCTGCCATACTTCATCCTCTGAAGTTATATTAGATTCGAAGACCTCATCTGGAATATCTTCATGAAGTTTTGAGCTTTCCAGAACCGGATGAGTAGCCAAGAAATCTGCAAGCGTCTGGCCTTTTACCGCCTTCGAGCGACAAAGAGCATGTCATACTGAGACAAAAGGAGGCCCACTTACCTAATCTAGAATTCAGTGATCCTGGTTTCGTCATGAGAAGACGCAATTCACTCTTGAAATGACATGTATGGTTTGGCCGACCAAATAATATCGCATCTTCTAAATAGCAAAGACAAGGGCTAAGCATTCCTTCTCAATAGAGTTATAGCGAGATTCTGCCCCTATCAGGGCCTGCTCAGATAATAAATAGCCTGTTCATGACCATTATCGTCATTTTGAGCAAGCAGAGCACCGAGAGAATGGTCCATAGCTTTTACATAAAGCAGGAATGGTTTTCCTAATGTGGGAGCCACTAAGACCGGAGGTTTAGTGAGGTATCTTTGATATCCTCGTAAGCTTCTTGACAGGCTTGATCCCATACAAAAGAGACACCCTTTTCATAAGTTGGGTGAACAGTTGACAGTGGCCTGAGAGGTTTGCGATGAATTTTCTAATATAAGCCAGTCTACCTTGCAAGCCCCTAAGTTTTTTTGAGATTCTTAGGTGGATGCATACTTTGAATAGCTTTGACTTTATCTGGGGTCAAGATGAATTCTCTTTGATGTAATAATGAATCCTTGGAACTTGCCACTCGAAACCCCAAGAAGGATTTTGTCGGATTCATCTTCAGTCGATGAGCCCGCATTATGTCGAACATTGTTCACAAGTCGCAAAGATGGTCATTCTTATCATGACATTTGACAGCAATGTCGTCGACATAACATTCTACCGTCTTTCAGAGATGGCCGCGAAAAATTGTACTCATTACCCGCTGATAAGTTGCTCCCGCGTTCTTTAATCCAAAGGGCATCACGGTATAGCAGTATACCCCCAACGATGTCCGGAATGAAGTATGTTTCTCTTCCCCTGGATACATCTTAATTTGATTATACCCTGAGAAGCCACATTCTTTTGAATCTGCAGGTATTGTCAATCATGACATCGGTGATGGGCAATGAGAATTCGTCTTTGGGGCACGCTGTATTGAGATCGCGGTAGTCAATACAGATTCATATTTTTTTCATTCTTCTTAAGAACAGGAACAATGTTAGCAACCTAATCTGCATGTTGTTCCTCCCGCATGAAGCCACATGCAATGAGCTTATGGATTCAGCTTCAATAGCTTCCATAATGTTCGACGAAATTGGCATTGTTGTTGCTTGACTGGCTTGGTTTCAGGCTTGATGTTCAGATGATGCATGGTTACTTGTGGATCAAGTCCGGGCATATCTTCGTAGTTTCATGCAAAGACATCGATATACTTCCTTATGAGTACTATGAATTCTTCTTTCTCCGTAAGTGATAAGCTTTCACTTATAAAGATGGGTTTAGGGTGACCTTGACTACCCAAGTTAACCTGGATCACCTTGTCTTCAGTAGGTGGTTCGCGTTGTTCGAATCACTTTTCCCACTGGAAATCCAATTGCTGAGCCCATGGTTCAACATCAGTAGCTTTCGCTAGCTCCAATTGGCTACTTGAAGTCATATTAACGGTGAGATTCTGAAACAACGTTCCCACACTGACATCCGACCCCCATCGGAGGAAGAGGCAGAGCGTGACGGGATTGGTTTGTTATTTTTGGATTGAACCATTGTAGGGGTGGAGGTGTAACGTATCCCAACCCCTGCGTGTTTTATCATAGTAACTTGCCGGTTTCCCTTTTGGCACGAAATTACGCAGAAAATCACGTCTTCCTTTTTGAAATTCAGGTCATTCCCACACTGCAGGCTGTATCCCATTTTCCTCATCATATGCTGTGCTGATCGTGCATAATGAAAAAATTGTAGGGTCTCTGAGTCTGAACTCGAATCTGTGGCCGTAGACCTTTGCAGTTGGACTCTACTAAATATTATTTGTGATTTACCCTTTTTGGACGGAGGAACCACTAAAACGGATCCTTCTATATATTCCACAGATGTACTTGATGTACTTGGTTATTGTAAGGGCATGTGTAGGGAGCTATTCGTAACAGATTCAAACAGTTCGACACTCTGATCGGCAAAAAGCAAGCACTAAAATAAGAGAAGGAAGTGTGGGTTGATGTTACTACTTTTGCGATTCTTCCGTAGTAGCGAAGTGGCTATACGGGTCGTATCCACAAGGAAGAAGAGCGATGAAAGCTTGATGCGGCTTCAAAGTTCAAGAAGAAAGAAAGTTCTTGTTTTCAAATAAAGAATTGAAAAGTGAAAACAAGTTGTTTTTAAGAATTGTTGGAAAATGTTTTGGTGGTTCGTAAAAGTGATATTTTTCTTAGTTGTAAAAATGCATGGCTAACTTTCTACTAAGTGCTCCCACTAATTTCTAACGATTGGAAGATAGCCTCACGATGGATCATAGGCGAACACAACCTTTTTGCATTGGAACTATTCACGTGAAAATCAAGTGAAAGTTCATCCTAAAACTTAGCCTTACACGGTAAAAACTCGGACATTCCCTTGTCAAGATCCGATAGAAGGCGAGAATAAGGGAAGACTCGAGTGCACTATTAGTATCGGCAAAGTTAAAAGGAAAAGTTTCTAACTTACAATAACAAGTAAAGTACACAACTCATAGATCATCAAAACTCCTTAAGCATGAAGTATAAGAAAGTAAATACTTGTAGGTAAATTAGAGTTAGAACCCTCATCTTAAGATGCCATAGCTCTTGTTTGCACAAGGCTTGTTTGACACTATTGACTCATTTGGGTTATCAATCAAGTGTTAGAAATTAGTAGGTTAGTAGTTAGTTAGCCATGCTCATGAAAAGTTAGTTAGCCATAAAAGTAAAAGAAACAACAAGGGAAAAGAAGTGGAGAAAGGAAGTTATACTACCACAAAGTAAGAAAAAAGAGGTGAAGAAGAAAGAAGTTACACTACAAAGGAGAGAAGTAAAGAGTAAAAAGAGTTACACTACAACAAGGAATTAAAAGCAAATGAAAGCACAAGTAAATTGAAAGAAGGAAGAGAAGTAGTACTTGTATTAGCTTGTCACCCTTCAAATACAACACTTTATACACTCTCTCTCTCTTTCACTCTAATGACTAAAACTAAAACTAGAAGAAGAACAATAACAACAACTACAAACTAAAGATAAAACTAGACAACTTGCTCTAACTCTAGATCTGCTCAAACTGAAGACCCCAGGGGGGTATTTATAGGCACCAGGGGAAAGGGCCACGTGGGAACCACGTGGCCCAAAGCGCAGGCGCGCGCCGCCCTGCCTGGGCCGCGAAAACGCGGCCCTTGCCGCGTTTCCGCATTCTAGGCAGGGCGGCGCGCGCCTAATTTTGGGCAGTGCGTCACCCAGTCTGTTATCTGACTCCTGGATGTCTTGGATTCATGATTTGATACCCTGGGCTGACAAAATCTTCAATCTAAAGTCCATGGCTACTTGGTAGGCTTTTAATCACCAATTAAATGGTGATTTAGGTCTTCTTCTTCATTTGCACACCATGGACCTAGGATCAAGCAAGCAAGGTTTTACTAGGAGAATTTTACATGAAATAAATATGAGAATGTGATGAAAATTATGCAAAATTAGAGACTAATCACACCCTCACACTTATCTTTTTGCTCGTCCGGAGCAAAACAAAAATAAGAAAATTATTATACCACTTTCGCAGGTAACGCGATTGCACTGAGCATGTGCAACAAGCCTTTAAACCTCTGGGTTTTCCCTAGAGGAGGAGTGTTGTCTCCTAAGGGTTTCCAGCGGATTGCACTCACAAAATCCAGTAAGTAAAGAAAAGAAGTTAGTTGTTAGAAAACAAATTTTGTCATGAAAAAGAACTTTCAATCATCTAAGTAAAAATGACCGAATGATATAAGAATTAGGTTTAACCCTCACAAGTCCTCTTATATTTTAGCCTTCATAAAAGAAGAAACTATGGTTTTCCTTTAAATTTAGAAAGGATCTTGTACTTCTAACTCATTCTTTTATATTACTTTAGATAGATATGCATAATGTGTAAGTGTGATGTGCTTGGGATTTTTTAACTCAACTTTGAATATATTTTAATAATATTTACTTATTATTCTTGGTTCCATTAGGCTTTCTACTTCACTTATGTAACACATATCAAACCGATGGCTCCCAAACCAGATGGTCTTAGGGCACCAGGTGGAAAAACACCCTTCAGGTCAATATGTAAGTGGAGTAGGCCACGAAATCAAGATTTATTTATACATTATTGTATATAAGTTTTTTTTTTGGCGTGAGTAATCATGCTTCTTGAGGCACAATTATCCAGCTCTTTTTTTTTCAGAGTTGTGTCTCTAAATCCCAAGCATGTGTGTGTGGGTTATGCATATTCTACTAAGGCTAAATAAAAGGTATGGGTTATTTTCCTTATCCCTCCTAACTTTTTAGTCAAACCAATCTTTCTTGTTTATTTAGGCAAAAATAAAGATTCATTAATAAGGTTCCCGTAATTCCTACAATCTTTTGGTCTTTTTTATAAAGAGTATGAAATTTCTTTTCAATCTAATTTTTTTTTTGTTTTGTTTTTTTTTTGTAAAAAGAAAAAGAAGAAAGAAAAAGTGTTAGCACCCCCCACACCTATCTAATGCATTGTCCTCAATGAATGTATATGAAAAAGTGAATGCAATAAATAGGGTGAAGAAATGATGTTACCGTCTTCGTGGACTCGGGCCGGCCAGGTACGAATAGGCGAAGGAAATGTCAAAAAGAATGTAGAAGGTGTAAGCATATAAACAAAAAAAATTTATTTTTTTATTTTTTTTATTTTTTTAATTTGTTTGTTGTGGTTAGGTGTATGACGGGGCAAAAAGAGTCAGCACACTATCATCTGGAGTCATAGGCTCAGTGGTCAAGAAGGGCTTCAGTCTTTGCCCATTTACTTTAAATTTCGTGTTGTTTTTAGGGTCTGCAATAAGCACAGCACCGTGTGGGAAAACAGTGCGCACAATGAACGGTCCCGACTAACGAGTTTTCAGCTTCCCCGCGAAAATATGAAGCCTAGAGTTATACAGCAGAACCCTATCTCCCGGTGCAAAGTTTTTCCGTGTTATGATTTGGTCATGAAAAAGTCTAGTCCTGCTCTTGGTGATTCGAGCATTCTCATAGGCTTCATTTCGTATCTCCTCTAATTCTGAAATCTGCAATCTCCTAAGTTCACCAGCCTTGGTCAGATCAAAGTTGAGTTGCTTAATTGCCCAGAGGGTGCGGTGTTCTAACTCTACTGGTAGATGACAGGCTTTTCCAAACACGATTCTATAAGGAGACATCCCCAAAACTGTCTTAAAAGCAGTGTGGTAAGCCCACAATGCATTATTGAGCTTAATCGACCAATCCTTTCGGTTTTGTCCGACAGTCTTTTCAGAATGAGCTTGATCTGTCGGTTGGTGACTTCGACCTGCCCATTTGTCTGGGGATGATACGGAGTCGATAACTTGTGATTGATGGAATATTTTCGCATTAGAGCTTCAAAAACTCTGTTGCAGAAATGCGATCCATTATCACTAATTATCGCTCTAGGGGTGCCAAATTGGGAGAAGATGTTCTCTTTGAGAAATTTGACAATCACTTTGTTGTCATTCGTCTTAGTTGGCACAGCTTCTACCCACTTAGAGACATAATCTACAACAACCAAAATGAACTGGTTGCCGAAGGAATTGGGGAATGGCCCCATGAAATCGATACCCCAAACATCAAAAATTTCAACTTCAAGTATCGGGTTCAGGGGTATCATGTCTCTTCTTGAAATTTTCTCAATTTTCTGACAATTTGCGCATGACTTGCAAAAATGATATGAGTCTTTGAACAAAGTGGGCTAGTAGAACCCACTTTGTAGAACCTTCTCTGCAGTCTTGCGGGGATCAAAGTGTCCTCCGCATGCAAGGTCATGGCAAAAGCTAAGCACACTCCTATGTTCCTCCTCTGGTATGCATCATCTAATAATTTGGTCGGGACAATACTTAAAAAGATACGGTTCTTCCCAGAAGAAGTACCGTACTTGGGCAAAGAAGCGGTATTGGTCTTGCTTTGTCCAGTCAGCAGGTAATTGTCCCGTGGCCAGGTAATTAACAATGCCCGCATACCACGGTTCCTTAATAATGGCTAGGATGTGCTCGTCTGGAAAATCCTCGTTGATCGGAGCTTGGATGGTTGGTGCATTCAAAATTCATGAGAGAAGATCAGCGACCACATTTTCGATACCTCGTTTATCCCGAATTTCTAAGTCAAATTCTTGAAGCAAAAGGATCCACCGAATCAGTCGGGCTTTTGCTTCCTTCTTGGTCATGAGGTATTTCAGAGTCGAGTGATCAGTAAAAATCACCGTCTTCGAACCTAACAAGTAAGACCGAAACTTTTCTAACGTAAAGACAACGGCCAAGATTTCCTTCTCAGTCGTTGTATAATTCTGTTGGGCGTCATTCAAGGTCCTACTCGAATAGTAAATCACGTGCTGCCTATTATCAATGCGCTGTCTTAGAACAGCGCCAATAACAAAATCAGATGCATTACACATGATTTCAAATGGCTGGGCCCAATTAGGAACAGAAATAATAGGCGCAGATATAAGTTCTTGCTTAAGCTTCCCCAGACTTGAAACATTCATCATTGAAATCAAAGGGCACGTCCTTAGCGAGCAAGTTGGTTAAGGGCCTAGCAATTTTGCTAAAATCCTTAATGAACCGTCGGTAGAACCCAGAATGCCCTAGAAAGGATCTAATATCCTTGATGCTTTTGGGTGGTGGAAGCTTAGCAATCACTTCTACTTTAGCCTTATCCACTTTTATGCCTCTCCTCGAAATCTCATGGCCCAAGACAATCCCCTGTCTCACCATGAAGTGACATTTTTTCCAGTTTAGAGTTAGGTTCTTCTCAATGTATCTTTTTAGCACTAACTCTAGGTGATGAAGACACTGATCAAATGAATCTCCGTAGATGGAGAAGTCATCCATGAAAATCTCCAGAAAACGTTCCACCATGTCAGAGAACAAACTAAGCATGCACCGTTGGAACGTTGCGGGAGCATTGCACAATGCAAAAGGCATGCGCCGATAAGCAAAGGTTCCGAACGGGCAGGTGAACGCATCTTTTTCTAGTCTTCTGCAGCAATGGGGATTTGATTGTATCCCGAGTACCCATCTAGGAAGCAGTAGTACTCATGTCCAGCCAAACGCCAAGCATTTGGTCGATGAACGGTAGCGGGAAGTGGTCTTTACGGGTAGCTGCATTCAACTTCATATAGTCGATACTGTTGGCCCAAAGGCCTTCCACCCTAGTTTTGATGATGATTAACTCATGTAGTTATGTTTACTAATAATCTTGTGTTGTTTAAGTTTCAGATCATTAAGCAAGATATTAGTTGGTGATTAGCTTCAACAAGGTGTTTGGAAGCTTCACAAGTGATTCAGGGCTTAAGCTTCAAGATCACACATTGCCTAGCCCATGGATGGAGTTTTGGATCGGGTCTACTTGAAGATGAAGATCATCAAGAAGACTTAGGTATCCTAGTTTAGTTTAGTGTGTTTTAGATCCATTTGTAAAACTTAGTATAGTTGATATGCTCAAGTGCACTAACACACACGTTTTATGATTTGGATTTTGGTTTTCATGAATAGATTGATCAAAACAAGTTTACATGTTTTATATGTATAGTAGATGTATTCTAATTATACATACATGCTTTAACTTTCTAGACAAACTTATTTGATATTCCTATTCATGTGTTGAAAAATCAAGTTTGGAAAAATACAAGTTTTGGTTTTGATAAAATTTGCAAGACTCAAAAATGAATTGATATATTGATATATGTCTTGAAATTTTTATCACATGTTTATGTTTCAATATAAAATGGTAAAATAAGTTTTATGGAATTTTCAGAAAAGATAAAAGATTTTTCAAAAATATTTTTAACTGATTTTCTGACCCAGATTTCTGTTCCAGGCTTCAACCAGTCGACTACTAAATATGACCTAGTCGACTTGGGTGAAGTCGGTCGACCGGGACGGTCGACCGACGTGCACAAAACTGTGCACGTTTGGCAGACTTGGGACGGTCGACCGTACGGGTCGACCGGTCTGAGAGCTCTGCTCTCTGTTTGTTTGGGTCGACCGGGCCGGTCGACCGCAGTTGCCCAACGGTCACATTTCTGACCGTTGGCGGTCGACCCGGGCGGTCGACCGGTCACCTGTCAGGCTGCCAGCTCAGCCTAACGGCTAGTTTCTGGTTTGGCCTATATAAACCTCATCTCTTTGGGTTTTTGGCCAAGGTTTTTACAAGAGAAAAATTCCCAGTTTTCCTGAGTTTAAAACAAGTTTTAAAAAGAGTTTTTGGGCTTTAAACTTCTTATCTTTATTGTTTTGGGTTTTGGAAAATCAAAGAAAACTAGGGTTTGGGGAGATTGTATTGATTTTCATTTTTCTATCATTTACAAGAGATTTCCCAAGTAGTTTTTCTTTGTTGCTTGTTTCCAAAAACACCTAGTTTTTCCACACTTGAGCTATCACCTATCCTATTCTATCAGGATCATTTGTTTGTGGAAAAAGAAAAGAAAGAGAGATTGTTTGAGGTTGTTGAGCCTCCAAGTTGTAAACCCTTTTCTTTGTTGGGTGCTCCCTCTTAGGTAGAGGTTGAGGTTTGGTTTGCTCCCTCTTTGGTAGAGGTGGAGATTGGTGTTTGCTCCCTCTTGGTGAGGTGGAGTTGGTTGTTGGTTTGTATCCCTCTAGAGTGAGGTGGATTGGTTGTTGTATTGGCTACGGGCCTACCCCTCGGTTGTGAGGTGGTTGTTTGAGAGAGGAGTTTGGTACTCCTAGAGTTATAACAAATCCTCTTCGGTAGAGGTTCCCTCGGTGGGAGATAGTGGATTGGAAATCCTACACGGTGGTGTAGGCGGGGATGTAGAGCAAGGTGCTTGAACCTCGAAACATATCTTGGCCTTTGCGTTTGATCCATTGTCTCTCTAACTCTCTCTCTTTATTTTGTGCAAAGCATCATTCATTCATATTGTCATATCATTCATTGCTTGTGTTGCTTTGCATTATTTCATATTGCTATATATTGTATATGCTTGATTGCTTGTGTGTGCCTCACTTATACTTAATCAACAAGAGCTTCACATAGCACCTCAACCCATTCAAGGGGAATCAAGAGGAGTTAGTCCAGAGCCCTTCACGGGGAATTTGGCTACACTTGTTGATTTTATTAAGTGTGATTGCAAGATTTGCATTAGCTTCCGCATTTAGCGTACTTAGTTTTGCATTTAGTTCTAGATTAGCAATTACACCTATTCACCCCCCCTCTAGGTGTTTTTCAATTGGTATCAGAGCTGGTGCTCCTGATATTAGGCTTAACATCCTAGAAGTGAGATCCATTTGGTTGCTAATCTATTGTTTGCATTTGCTTGTTTGCACACTCATATAGTTTTGCCATGGACTTCATGACCCCACCTAGCTTTGATCCTTCCAACATTGTTGTTTGGAAGTATAGGATGTCCATGTACCTAAAGACCCTAGGTTTGCATGTCTTTCTTGCGGCCACCAAGAAATGCTATCTTGGAGATCGCAATCATATAGGGGCCAATGCACAAGCCCTAGAGGCCATTAGAAGCACTTTGCCTAAAGATTATCTTATGAGTGTTTCTAACTTTGATTCCGCATTTGCAGTGTAGAATATGTTGACAACAACCACCACCTCCAAGCTTCAATTGCCAAATCAACCGGAGGAATCTAGTGGAGAGTCCGATTCTCAATGCTTAATGGTCCAAGGGAATGACTCCCTTGAGGTACATTCGGAACCCCACTTAGATTGTGATGATGCTAGTTCTTCATGTGATGATAATATTGATCCCCATGCTTTAAATGAAGAACTTTCAATTGTTTGTGAAAAATTGATTGAAAAATATAAGATTTTGAAAAAGAAAAGTCTAGGTCTTGAAAATGAAAATAGAGTTTGCATTCTAGACTTAACAATGTTTTGCAAGAGAAGGTTGAGGTCTATAATGAAAGGGATTCATTGAGATCTCAATTAGAACTTACACTAAAAGAAAATGAATTTTTAAAATCTAAAAATGATTTCATGCTATTTTAAAGAAGAATGAAAACTTGTCTTCTAAAGTAGATTTTGTTTTAAAAGAAAATGTTGCTTTGAAAAATAAAATAATTTCTATTTCAAATGATTTAGATGTATGTTTAAAGAAAAATATTGTTTTGCAAAATAAGATTGATGCACATGTTTGTCATGCTAGTGTAGCCTCTTCATCTAGTCTACCTAGTGCATGTACCTCTTCTTCTAGAATTAATGATGATATTTGTTTGTTAAAGAAGAGAGTAGATTGTTTGGGCTCCACTATGAGCCAATGTGTCATGAATCACACACGCTTGGAATCCTTGGTTCGAAAGAAACAAGTTCCAACTTTTATGCATGCACACCCTCCACGGCATACACATGCTCCACACGGACACACCCATCACCATATGTATGCAAATGTGTACACTTGTACACATTGTGGACGTAAGGGCCACCTTGCTAAATTTTGCTATGATAGAATACATGTTGATAATTTAGCAAAGAATTTTGTTAGGGTTAGAGAAGGTACTAACCCCATGGACCCAAGAAGATATGGGTACCAAAGACCACCCCTCCTTTGTTTAATGTAGGTGTGGGCTCTCACATGACGTGAGAGTGATGAGACCTTGGAGTGGATGCGTTCCGTACTTAAAGGAAATCAATTGGATGCATCACTTTCAAGGGAAGATTTGGTGGAGATGACCACCATGTTTTGGAGACAAGGAGAGTTGCCTTCTAGGTTTTGGTAACAATTCCTAAACTCCCATTTATTACATGCTTTTCATTCTTATCATTATTAGCATGTTTTGATGTTTTATAGCATGTTTTATTGTCAATGGATTAGTGTGTAAATATCATGTTTATTAGATCCTTGACATACATGTATAGTATTTGAGACACACATGCTTATATGATTCCACACTTAGTGTTCTCACTTTTGTTTAAGCTATAATGTACATCATGAATCTAATACATGTGAATTTATATAGTAATCATGTTTTAGTCTTATCATGATGATTTTTATCTTGTTTTTAATGCTTAATGATTTGATTACTTGTTTAAGTGTTAGTTTTCATTAAGACTAGTTATATACTTGTGCATATAGTGGACTACGAATAAATCTATATATGTTGGGCTTGATTGCTTATTTGTTCTCATTAGATGTGCTAGTATAGTCTAGTTTTGATGATTCATACATTTTAAACTTGTATTCCATTTTTGAATTTGTTTTATGAGTTTTCACTTCATGTATATGTTTGTATTGCCAAACTTTAGATATACATGTATACCCCTTGAGTCATTTGCCTTTCATGCAAATCTATATATGGACTCAATTGTGTTTAGGGATATGTATGTATACTTATTGTGTTGACAATTCATACATATACCTTGAAATGAAATTTGTTTTGGTGAAGATTTAGTTTTTCATGATTTTGTGTTTAATTGTTTAACTTCATGTATATGTCTATCTTGTCTAAACTATTAGATATACATGTTTATCCTTTTGAGCCACGTGCCTTAATGCATATATTTTGTGGACTCGTTTGAATTTTGGATATGTATGTATACTTTAGTTTGTATTAGACATACATATGCCTTGAAGATTAAATAGTTTTGATGATTTTTATGTCTTCTTGTTTAAGGAATAATTGAGCTTAATGAAAAATTTTCATGATTATGATATTCACACTTTATTTGTACACTCACATCTATTGCTTGCTCATGTTTGTTTTCATGAGTCATATTTATGCCTAATTGAATTAGAGTGTTGATTATCATGTGGATTTCATATTTTATGAAAAACTATTTTGTTTTATTCCTTGCTTGAAGGATTTCGTACTAGTTAACAAAATTTTCATTTTAACTAGTTCGTTTTCTTCATTTTGTTATGATGTATACACTTGAACTTATTGTCATGTCAATTGGTATCATTGAACTCTTTCAATTGGTATCATTTTGATCTTTTTGTATACTCATATGATTATTGTGTATGTATATTTTCAATTGGTATCATCTATTGGTGATTGGTACTCATTCTATTTCATACACATATACTTGTTTTATTTATGCTCAAGATATAAATTTGCACAAATGTTGTTTATGCTAGAGCTTGAGCTTCAACTTTATTTCAATTGATTTAGTTTCAATTGGTATCTTATTTCAAGCCTACGCATGAGTTTAGTTGGTGTTTCATAAAGGGGGAGAAAATTCGATTTTCATATTTCTATTGGTATTTGATTCCACTCCCACACTTTATGATGTTTATTTTAAGAATATCAAAATTGTTTATATGGCTTAAAAAGAAAAATACTATCTTTTATCAAGATGTCTTGTGTTTTAAATTGTTATCTAAAAATTTTGTTTAAAGTAAAATACAAAAGTTTTGATTTATATTTCTTATATGCAAGGAGAGCTTAACATCTCTTCTACATATAGATTCATGTTGAGTGTATTGTGTATTGAAGAGCTTAACATCTCTTCTTTATGTGGTACACGTGTGTAGGGGGAGCTTCACATCTCCTCTTATGCATTACATAATGTGTGTTATGTGAATTAGGGCTTAACATCCCTCCTTCATGTAATGCATATGTGTAGGGAAGCTAACTTAGCGTCTTCCTCTTCATGAATGTATATAGCATATAACTTTTATTGATCTTTGTTTATTTTCAATTGGTATCAAGATGCTTCATTGACATATTTTTAATTGATATCCAAATTGATTGTAAACCCCTTATTGACCTTGTTTTTGTTTTAGACAAAAAGGGGGAGAACATTGTTTTCATCGTTTTGATTGACAAAAAAAAAAGGGGAGAAAGATTTTTACCCCTCATTTTATTGTTTTGATTGATTACCCCTTTGTTGATGATTGACAAAAAGGGGGAGAAAGATTTTGAGTTTATATATGCATACTTATATTTTTGCATATATTAAATTTAATTGTTTATTAATTTAATTGGTATCTAGAGCTTCTAGAACATGTTTATGTGTTTTATGCATATTGATGCATACATGTTTATATGTACATCCATTGCATATCTTTTATTTATTTGTTTATGCATGAGTTAAGGGGGAGCTTCTTTGAAGCTTAACTTTAATCCATGCATATATAACTCCATGAGTTTTGTCATCATCAAAAAGGGGGAGATTGTTGGCCCAAAGGCCTTCCACCCTAGTTTTGATGATGATTAACTCATGTAGTTATGTTTACTAATAATCTTGTGTTGTTTAAGTTTCAGATCATTAAGCAAGATATAGTTGGTGATTAGCTTCAACAAGGTGTTTGGAAGCTTCACAAGTGATTCCAGGGCTTAAGCTTCAAGATCACACATTACCTAGCCCATGGATGGAGTTTTGGATCGGGTCTACTTGAAGATGAAGATCATCAAGAAGACTTAGGTATCCTAGTTTAGTTTAGTGTGTTTTAGATCCATTTGTAAAGCTTAGTATAGTTGATATGCTCAAGTGCACTAACACACACGTTTTATGATTTGGATTTTGGTTTTCATGAATAGATTGATCAAAACAATTTTACATGTTTTATATGTATAGTAGATGTATTCTAATTATACATACATGCTTTAACTTGCTAGACAAACTTATTTGGATATTCCTATTCATGTGTTGAAAAATCAAGTTTGGAAAAATACAAGTTTTGGTTTTTGATAAAATTTGCAAGACTCAAAAATGAATTGATATATTGATATATATCTTGAAATTTTTATCACATGTTTATGTTTCAATATAAAATGGTAAAACAAGTTTTATGGAATTTTCAGAAAAGATAAAAAAATTTTCAAAAATATTTTTAACTGATTTTCTGACCCAGATTTCTGTTCCAGGCTTCAACCAGTCGACTACTAAATCTGACCTAGTCGACTTGGGTGAAGTCGGTCGACCGGGACGGTCGACCGACGTGCACAAAACTGTGCACGTTTGGCAGACTTGGGACGGTCGACCGTAGGGTCGACCGGTCTGAGAGCTCTGCTCTCTGTTTGTTTGGGTCGACTGGGCCGGTCGACCGCAGTTGCCCAACGGTCACATTTCTGACCGTTGGCGGTCGACCCGGGCGGTCGACCGGTCGCCTGTCAGGCTGCCAGCTCAGCCTAACGGCTAGTTTCTGGTTTGGCCTATATAAACCTCATCTCTTTGGGTTTTTGGCCAAGGTTTTTACAAGAGAAAAATTCCCAGTTTTCCTGAGTTTAAAACAAGTTTTAAAAAGAGTTTTTGGGCTTTAAACTTCTCATCTTTATTGTTTTGGGTTTTTGGAAAATCAAAGAAAACTAGGGTTTGGGGAGATTGTATTGATTTTCATTTTTCTATCATTTACAAGAGATTCCCAAGTAGTTTTTCTTTGTTGCTTGTTTCCAAAAACACCTAGTTTTTCCACACTTGAGCTATCACCTATCCTATTCTATCAGGATCATTTGTTTGTAGAAAAATAAAAGAAAGAGATATTGTTGAGGTTGTTGAGCCTCCAAGTTGTAAACCCTTTTCTTTGTTGGGTGCTCCCTCTTAGGTAGAGGTTGAGGTTTGGTTTGCTCCCTCTTTGGTAGAGGTGGAGATTGGTGTTTGCTCCCTCTTGGTGAGGTGGAGTTGGTTGTTGGTTTGTATCCCTCTAGAGTGAGGTGGATTAGTTGTTGTATTGGCTACGGGCCTACCCCTCGGTTGTGAGGTGGTTGTTTGAGAGAGGAGTTTGGTACTCCTAGAGTTGTAACAAATCCTCTTCGGTAGAGGTTCCCTCGGTGGGAGATAGTGGATTGGAAATCCTACACGGTGGTGTAGGCGGGAATGTAGAGCAAGGTGCTCGAACCTCGAAACATATCTTGGCCTTTGCGTTTGATCCATTGTCTCTCTAACTCTCTCTCTTTATTTTATGCAAAGCATCATTCATTCATATTGTCATATCATTCATTGCTTGTGTTGCCTTGCATTATTCATATTGCTATATATTGTATATGCTTGGTTGCTTGTGTGTGCCTCACTTATACTTAATCAACAAGAGCTTCACATAGCACCTCAACCCATTCAAGGGGAATCAAGAGGAGTTAGTCCAGAGCCCTTCACGGGGAATTCGGCTACACTTGTTGATTGTATTAAGTGTGATTGCAAGATTTGCGTTAGCTTCCGCATTTAGCGTACTTAGTTTTGCATTTAATTCTAGATTAGCAATTACACCTATTCACCCCCCCTCTAGGTGTTTTTCAGATACAAACATGAAACTTGGTAGGCAGTCTTGTTTGTACCAACTCTTTTTCCTCATTCTCTACCACCGTAAAGCCAGCCTTCTTTGGGACCGCATGAACAGGGCTTAACCCATTGGCTATCAGAAATGGGATAAATGATCCCATTATCTAATAGTTTCAGAATTTCAGTCTTAACTGCCTCTTGCATGAGAGGGTTAAGCCTTCGTTGTGGGTCCCTCCTAGGGGTTGCTTCATCGACTAAATGGATTCTATGTTGCACAATGGCTGGACTTATTCCCTTGATGTCCTTCATCGTCCATCCAATGGCTTCCCTATGTCTTTTCAGAATAGACATTAAGCTGTCCTCTTGTTGCTCAGTCAAGTGGGATGCTATGATGACTGGCAAGGTGTCCTTTCCGCCCAGGTAGGTGTACTTGAGGTGTTCAGGCAGGGCTTTTAGCTCTAGGGAAGTGTTGCTTCATTGGAGGCAATCTCTGGGTTTTCAATCCTATGATGGGGTACACTGGGGCTTGATGCCGAATCCACTGCTGAATTGATGATCTGGTCTAAATTAAAATCCTCAGCCTCCAGATCAAACTCTGCCTCAGTTTCTGTCTCCATGCTTTCCTCATGCTCACTGGTCAGGTTTTCAATAGAATTAACCTCAAACGTCTGATCATTGACATCCCTAGGTTGTCTTTCAAGATTGAAGACTTGGAAGACATTGACTTCCTTCGTCATGTCTCCAAAAGTCAATCGCATGGACCCATTCCTACAGTTGATTATGGCATTGACTGTAGCAAGGAATGGGCGCCCTAAGATGACGGGAGTTTGAGACCTAAGATTGGACATAGGTTGGGTCTCAATCACAATGAAGTCAATGGGGTAAATGAAATCCCCGACCCGGATAAGGACGTCTGTGATTTCCCCCTTCGGGATCTTCACAGATCGGTCAGCTAGCTGAATGGTGACTCGAGTTGGGCTTAGCTCGCCCAACCCAAGTTGCTGGTATACTGAGAGAGGTAGCAAGTTGATACTTGCTCCCAGGTCAAGAAGTGCTCTACTGATTTCAGTCTGTTCTATGGTGCAGGAAATGGTGAGACATCCGGGATCCTTGTATTTCACCGGAATGGGACCAGACAGAATTTCGCTTATATTAGTGGCTAAGAACACTTTCTTAGGCACATTGGTCTTTCTCTTCTTCGTACACATATCCTTAAGAAATTTGGCATAAGCCGGGACTTATTGGATAGCGTCAAGAAGTGGCACATTCAATTTGACCTGGTTGAACATCTCAAGCATTTTCTCCATGTACATATTCTTATTGTTGTTCCTAAGCCTATTTGGAAAGGATGCTATAGGCTTATAAACTTGTTCAGCAGCTTTGTCCTTGTCAGATGTTTGTGGAGTGGATTGGGAGGAACTAGCAGAGATGGAGGCTGGAGTGAGATCAGGACAGACTGGACTTTTCTGTTGGTAGACCTGGTTGTCTACCTTCTTTCCAGATCACAGTGTGTGAACAGCATTGCACTGGTTAATCGATGAATCCTGAATTTCATATGCTTGATTGGAGGTTTTTGGGTTAACTAGCGGCTGACTAGGCAAAGTACCTTTGGTCTTTCACTTAGGGAGCTAGCTAACTGGCTCATCTGCATTTCTAATCTCGATATGGCCTGTGAATGAATGTTTAGAGTTTGTCCCTGGTTCGCATGAAAGCAGCTTGGGACTTTATGAAAGCCTCTATGCTCTCCTCTAATTTACTGATTTTCTTTTCCATTGGTGAGCCTTGGGAGGAGGAAGCTGGGGCTTGACTAGGAAAAGTTGGTGGAGGAGTAGGATGGTGAAAGTTGTTGAAAAAATTAGGCCTGGGAGGATTGTTCGGAGCCCAGGAGAAATTTGGGTGATTCCTCCAACCGGGATTGTAGGTCTATGAGTAGGGGTTGTGAGGCGGCCGTGAGCAAGCCGCGTTCATGTGTTCCGGTGGCACTTGCTGGGCATGAAAAATAGGACACTCTTCAAAAACATGATTTGGTGCCTGACAATATGAACAATCCAGATTGTGAATGGTGGTGGGTTGATCTGGTTGACACTGGCAGGCTTTTTTGTTTCCAGAGCCTCTATCCTCCTCATTAGAGTAGCAATCTTAGCCTCGGCAGCTATGGATGATTCTAGAGATAGGAGCCCTCCTCTTGAAGCTATAGATTGTGAATTCTTAGGTTTTTCTGAGGCTGGTTCCCATTGTAGGGTTTTCTCCGCTAAATCCTCAAATAAATCCCAACCCTGATTCTCATCCTTCTGCAAGAACCCTCCCTGACACATAGTCTCTAAAGGGTTTCGTTGATAGTCTAGACCATCGTAGAGAACCTGGCACAGACGCCATTTCTCCACGCCATGATGAGGGCACTGAGCTAGGAGATCTTTGAATCGCTCAAAGTATCTCCAAAATAGTTCGCTCGATTCTTGCCTAAACCGCATGATCTTCTTCCTAATGAGGGTAGTTTTGTGAATTGGGTAGAATTTCTTCAAGAATGTCTTGACAAAATCATCCCAGGTCGTGATTGAATCTGCTGCCAAGCTGTACAACCATTTCTTAGCTAGGTCCTTTAGGGAAAAAAGGATTAAACAAACTAACGGCATCGTCTCCTAGCTGAGGTATACGCATCATGAGGTATACTTCTTCAAATTTCCTAACAAAGAAGTATGCGTCCTCTGATTCTAAACCATGAAATTGGGAAGTGTGTTAATGAATTAGGGCTTTAACTCAAAATTATTGTCGTTTGCTTCAGGAAGTTTTATGCAAGATGGAAGTGAAGTTCTGATCGGGTAAAATCTATCCTGAAGTGATGCCATCACCGGTTCTGAATGCAAGGGTAGAGAAGTGTTTCTTATTAATCTGGAAGTTGACGGATCTCTCACCCACTCTTGCATGCAGCATACCATAACCAACGTGAAGACAACAAACAATCGGAAAAGAACAAAAAATAAACAAAAGAAAGAAAAACAACCACAAGCCTTAGTCTAAGGTACCTAGACCTAGACGACTCCTAACTGGTCGATTCTCCGGAGAAGGTTGTTGCAGGAACTTGACTACAAGCTAATCGGTTAGGAAAGAGCAAAGTTCGGGGGGGGGGGGGGGGGTATCCGGGCGGAGCCACGGGCCTAATTACGCCAAACCACCGAGCTTTCGAGGCTTTACCTCTCAATCCACTTTCCTCAGACACCGATTTTGCAGGAGTATAGTTCTTACAATTTTCAACCTCAATTAATCTCTTAGTGAGTCCGAGATGTCCTTAGGGCCAACATCTATTGATTTTTAGTTAAGGCTTGGGAAAGTGTGAGTGCACTTGGAGATGATTTTTGGGCTAAGGAAGGGTGATGAAATCCCCACCTTATCTTTTATTTGGGTTTTGCCCTTAAAGTCAATTGTGCAAGTGTACAGTTTATTCACAACAAGGTAATACTCAAAGCGGTAAATCACTCTCAAGTGTTGGTCCTATTCTATATGAATGCACACGTACCTTGTCTCCAACACTCTTCAACAGAAATTGAAATGAATTGAAATAGACACGTGCTCTAAATGCAAAAGTCTAATCCAGATTTCAATTAAGCAACAAGTGGATTTCTGTTGAGATTATTGTACATGCATAAAGGTGAAGCATCCAAGGAAACTAAAAATTTAGAAAGCAATTTTTTAGCGGCTTTCGGCAACCCTGCAAACGAGTTTGTTAGTACTTCAATCGGAAAAAACTCGCTTTTACACGAATTTTTCCGAGGGTAAATGAATCCTCGCGCAATGTCCTTGGCCACCTCTTTCGCTTCCCGTTACAGTGAGCTCCTTGGTACTTCTCCTACACATAAAAAGAACAATCTTTAGTAGTGAACAAGAAAGCCGTTCCCTCCCCGGCAACTGCGCCAAAATTTGATCGGCAAAAAGCAAGTACTAAAATAAGAGAAGGAAGTGTGGGTTGATGTTACTGCTTTTGCGATTCTTCCGTAGTAGCGAAGTGGCTATACGGGTCGTATCCACAAGGAGGGAGAGCGATGGAAGCTTGATGCGGCTTCAAAGTTCAAGAAGAAAGAAATTCTTGTTTCCAAATAAAGAATTGAAAAGTGAAAACAAGTTGTTTTAAGAATTATTGGAAATGTTTTGGTGGTTTGTAAAAGTGATTTTTCTTAGTTGTAAAAATGCATAGCTAACTTTCTACTAAGTGCTCCCACTAATTTCTAACTTTTGGAAGATAGCCTCACGATGGATCATAGGCGAACACAACCTTTTTGCATTGGAACTATTCACGTAGAAATGAGTGAAAGTCATCCTAAAACTTAGCCTTACACGGCAATAACTCGGACATTTCCTTATCAAGATCCGATAGAAGGCGAGAATAAGGGAAGACTCGAGTGCACTATTGGTATCGGCAAAGTTAAAAGGAAAAGTTTCTAACTTACAATAACAAGTAAAGTACACAACTCATAGATCATCAAAACTCCTTAAGCATGAAGTATAAGAAAGTAAATACTTGTAGGTAAATTAGAGTTAGAACCCTCGTCTTAAGATGCCATAGCTCTTGTTTGTACAAGGCTTGTTTGACACTATTGACTCATTTGGGTTATCAATCAAGTGTTAGAAATTAGTGGGTTAGTAGTTAGTTATGTTGGCCCAATGGCCTTCCACTCTAGTTTTGATGATGATCAAACTCATGTAGTTATGTTTACTAATATTCTTGTGTTTCTAAGTTTCAGATCATTAACAGGATATTAGTTGGTGATTAGCTTCAACAAGGAGTTTAGAAGCTATTCATGGTGATTCCAGGGCCAAAGCTTCAAGTTCACACTTTGTCTAGCCCATGGATGGAGTTTTAGAGCAAGTCTACTTGAAGATGATGATCGTCAAGAAGACTTAGGTATCCTAGTTTAGATAGAGTTTTTAGATCCATTTGTAAGCTTAGTTTAGTTGATATGCTCAAGTGAACACAAAACACACACGTTTTATGATTTGATATTTGGTTTTTATGAATAGTTGATCAAAACAAGTTTACATATGTTATATGTATAGTAGATGTTTTCTATTTATACATACATGCTTTAACTTGGTAAACAAACTTATTTTGATATCCCTATTCATGTTTTGGAAAAATCAAGTTTGACAAAATACAAGGTTTGTTTTTGATAAAATTGCAAGACTCAAAAATGAATTGATATGTTGATATATATGTCTTGAAATTTTATCACAAGTTTGGTTATCAAAGTAAAATGATAAAACAAGTTTTAGAAAAAATATTTTTAGAAAAACAGTTTATTGTGATTAAAACTATTTTTTAGATTTACTATGAATTTATGGGATTTTATTGAGTGAAAAGACCTATTTTCAAATCCCGTATCTGTGCAGAACTGAGGACTGGCTGACAGGCCAAGTCGGTCGACCGGAACGGTCGACCGCACCAAGGGCCGGTCGACCGGGCGGTCGACCGATGTGCACAGACGTGCACGTCTGTTAGGCACAGTGGACGGTCGACCGAGCCGGTCGACCGGGTCTGAGAGCTCTGCTCTCGGTTTGTTTCGGTCGACCGGGACGGTCGACCGCTATTGCCCAACGGTCACATTTGACCGTTGGCGGTCGACCGGACCGGTCGACCGGTGGCCTGTCAGGCTGCCACATCAGCCTAACGGCTAGTTTTGTAGGGGCTATATAAACCCCATCTCTTTGGGGATTTTGGCCAATTTTTAAGGAGAAAATTTTTGGTTTCTAGAGGTTTTAAAACAAGTTTCAAAAGTGTTTGGGGCTTTAATTCTTCAATATTTATTTTAGGTTTTGGAAAAATCAAAGAAAAGAATATTTTGGGAGATTGGTCTTGGTTTTTCATTCTATATCTTTTGGAAGGATTTTCCCAAGTGATTTCTTTGTTGCTAGTTTTCCAAACCTAGTTTTCCACACTGAGCTATCTTCTATCCTAAACTATTAGGATCTTTGTTTGTGGAAAAAAAAAAGAGAAAGAAAAGAGAGTTTGTGGTTTGAACCACTTGTTGTAAACCCTCCTTTATTTGTTGTATCCTCTTCGGTAGAGGTGATCGGAGTGGTATTGTTTGCTCCCTCTTAGGTAGAGGTGGAGGTTGGTTGTGAGCCTCTTCGGTAGAGGTGTGTGGATATTGGTTGTTGTATGGCTACGGGCCTTACCCCTCGGTTGTGAGGTTGTTGTTTGAGAGAGGAGTTTGGTACTCCTAGTATTGTAAGAAATCCTCTTCGGTAGAGGTTCCCTCGGTGGGAGTTGAGATAGTGGAAATCCTACACGGTGGTGTAGGCGGGGATGTAGAGCAAGGTGCTCGAACCTCGAAACAAATCTCGGTGTTTTGCGATTGCTCCCATTGTCTCTCTTACTCTCTCTCATTACTTTGTGCAAAGCATCATACTCATCATCATATCATATTTGCCTGTGTTGAGCATAATCATATTGCCATATCTTATTGCTTGTGTTGCCTGCATTATTTCATATTGCTATATCCTTGATTGCTTGGCTTGATTGTGTGTGCACATTGCTTGGATTGCTTGTGTGTGTGTGCCTAACTTATACTCATCCAACAAGAGCTTCACATAGCACCTCAACCCATTTAAAGGGAATCAAGGAGAGTTAGTCCAGAGCCTCGCAAGGGGAATTCGCTACACTTGGTATTGTATTAGTTGTGTGCATAATTTGCATTAGCTTCCGCATTTAGCGCACTTAGTTGCATTTAGTTCTTAGATAGCACTAACACCTATTCACCCCCCCTCTAGGTGTTTTTCAAATGGTATCAGAGCTAGTGCTCCTGATACTTAGGCTTAACATTCTAGGAGTGATCCATTTGCTTGCTAATCTACATGCATTTGATTGTTTGCACATATTAGTTATTACCATGGTCTTCATGACCCCACCTAGTTTTGACTGACTGATTTTTCCTGCACACAAAAATTAGAATATTAGATTAAGAATAGATCGTGCGAGGAATCAGTTCTAATCCGCGGTAGCAGGGCTATGCGGGTCGTGATCCTCAAGGGGGGACTGCGATAGAAGCGTTAAGCAAAGTTTCTCTAAAAATTTATCTTTTTTAGTTAATTTGTTAGTCACGATGGTATTTACAAAGAAAAGTGGTATTTACAATGAGTTGTGGGAAAGAATATTGGAGAGGTGTGGATTTGATCTACAAAAAAGAAAAGAAAAGAAAAGAATAGAAAACTAACCTTGGTTGGAGAAAATATGCGAAACCTAACACTTTCTACCTTATTTCGGAGGCATTGAACGTATAAACCTTGGGATCGAACTCAGTCCGTTGTCGCATTAGGTCATCAAGCCTTGGGCAAGCATGAGTTGATACGCCTCGAGGAGGAGAACATCGCCATGGAATATCGTTGGAACCTACTAATCTTCGGTATACTTGTGGTTCGGTAAACGCTCGCGTGCTCGTCAAAGATCAACAAAAAGAAACACAGTAGAAAAGAAAGAGAAAACAAAGAAAAAGCAACGACATAAGAACAAAATAAAAATTACCTTTTTATGATTACAATGGAAGAGAAGAGAATCATCTGTCGGTGTCACCCTCAACAAAGCCATCTCCCTCACTTACATAAAAATTACAAAAAAGAAAAGAAAACCTAGAAGAAACCCTAAAAATCTGAACTTTGGCCCTTTGCTGACGCTGGACGCTCTGTACGTTGCACTGCAGGAGATATTATAGGTGCAGAAGGCCGAGGAGTCCTGGATGAACTTGCCACGAAATCTGGTACTTGAATCATCCACTTTGCCGCGGAAACGCCGCGGAAACGCGGCACTTTAGTGGCTCTGGCCGCGCGCTTTGGCGCGTTGCCTCTCCTGGTCCGTCCATCTGGGCGCCTGCTTCTGGAAGTCGATCCTGGCTCTAAAATATGGGATATGGATATAACTTGGAAATCAAGTTATCTAGACTTTGTATTCTCCCAATCTCTTTTAAACGAATTCCTTCATCTTTGGCTTTTATGCAATCCTGCAAGAGTTTAGGGTTGGGTAGAATAGGAATTCTATCCTTCTCATCTTTGATAATTGCAACTTTAGCCTTGTATAATTGCACTTTGACAATCTGATATTTGCACTTGACTCTTGGGCTTCAAATATGGGCTTGGATCGGGCTTTGGCTCTTAAGCTTTATTTATTATTAAAAATAATTCGAGGCCTGCACACAATAAATTACAAATTATAATAAATGTGCAGAATTAAATGAATAAATATGAAATGTGATGGTAAATATGATGATAAAAAATGCACTTTCATACCAATCACCACCCCCACACTTATCTTTTTGCTCGTCTCGAGTAAAAATAAAGAAAAAGAAATGAAAAGTTATCTAACCTAACTCACTTTCGTAGGAATCACGATTGCACTTAGCACGTGCAACAAGCGTTAAACCTCTAGGTTACCCTAGAGCACGAGTGTGTCTCGTGAGGGTTTCAGCGGATTGCACACAAAAAATCCATAAAAAGGAAAATATTTGAATATTATTGAAGAGACTAAGTAGTCTATAAGTTTTAGGATTATCATTTTTATTCATTCTTCAAAACCTAGTCTTTATAAAGTCAATTGTTATTCATTTTAGGTAAGGGTCAAAATTGAACTTCTAATATAGTCTTTTCGTTACCAAAAATCATATGCATCCTTATGAATTTTTACTAGCAATTCCTTAACTTGGACTCTCATGCCTCTTTATTATTTTTATAACATCATCTAATTTTCTTCATGTAAGTATCAAGGCTTCTTGAGGCCCTCATACCTAACTAATTGACTATTAGATGTGTTAATATAATTTTTTTTTTTTTGGCATGTATAACTCATCTTATTTCTTTCGTATAAGTATCAAGGCTTCTTGAGGCCCTCATACCTAACTAATTGACTATTAGATGCGTTAATACATATATAAGTAAATTTTTCCTAATTTCTTAGGCTTTCTAATCCACCCATGTAACGAACTTAAAGTCGAGGCTCCCAAACCGGTGGCTTTAGGGCACCAGGTGAGGGAAAACACCCGCGGACTCAAATTCGAGTGAACTAGGCCCCAAACTAAGGACTTTATTTTATTTACTCACCTTTAGGCATGAATACTTATGCTTCTTGAGGCACATGTATCAGCTTAATTGGTGATTTTTTTTCTTTTTTTTTCTTTTTTTCTTTTTATGAGGCACAAGGTTTTGTCTTAGAATCCTAGATATGCATTTGGTATGCACATTTCATTAAGTAAAAAATCAAGACTAATTATTATTCAATTTCCCTTCTATACCTAAAATTTAAACAATTTATTTTGACCAAGTTTTTAGAAATCCTAATCATGATTTCCTAATTCTTAAAATAACTTAGATTCTTTCAAAAAAATAAGTCAAAATATTTCCTTTATATAACATTTTTTTTTTAAATTTTTTTTTCAGAGATTTTTTTTTTTTATAGCAAATTTTTTGTTAGTGTCTACTTATGTTAGTATGTTAGTAAAAGCCCACCCCCACACTTATCTCATGAATTGTCCTCAATGTATGAATGAATGCATATATGCATGAAACAGAACAAGGGAAGGAGAAAATTACCTTAGGGTGGTGGTTCCGGAGGTGGTCTAATTGGTCCACGAAATGCGGCCAATCAAGATAACAGATAATTGGTAGAACCCACCAGAAACTTTCCTTACATAACCCACTAAAATATATGTATAATCAGTTTTTAGTATTTCCACCATCAAATTTCCAAATTCATAATATATTTCAGAGTTAATTGTCTCAACCTCCGTCCCAAAATGGAGTATGAAAGGATGGAATTATTGACTGGACAGTATAGGGCGGGAACGAATACCGACTCAGGAAAATGCTCAAATCAAGTAAGGGCTCAGGAGTCGGGCTAGGTTCAAGATTGGGTCCAAGTCAAGAAATTGAAAACCAAGTCCACAATCTTCTTCCCACAATGGAATGTGACCTAATATGGATGATATCTCTTTACTTCCAATATTAAGGAATTCTAGCTCATCGCCATACAATTCTTCAAAACTAAGGTCAACATCTTCCGTCAGAATTGTACAATCCGTTTCAGAAGTAAAGAGATTGTGAGAATCTAGTCATGTTCAAGTTCTAATTCGGGAAAGGGAAAAATTGCCAAGTTAGTTATCAGAATTTGAAGTTTCGGCAAGTTCACATGATGGTACTGAATTAGAATCTTGTTGTCCAAAGCAACTTAGTTCGTCTGCTTTAAAAGAGTGGTCAGCGATATCAGAATCAGCCGGACGGTTAGAACGTAAGCATTGAACCATCAAATCAATATCATGATCACGGGCTAATTTAGCCTCGGTCATGGCTGCTAGCATCTCTTCATAGTCGATAGGTGCTTCTGTTGAAAATAGGAAGGGTAATCTTGATAAAGTTGTGAGTCGGTGGACTCACGTATCATCATGTCTAAAATTGATGGTGAATTTTGCTGGACTTATTTATACTCATCATTTCCAAGATAGATGGATTTCTATTCTGAATGGGTGGATCTGAGTATGAATCTTGGGAAGAAGTGGACTAGATGGATATGGAGGACAATTTGGTTGAGAATTAGACTCGGGGGACTCGAAACCCCATGAACTCTGTGACGAGTTGAAATTATTATGGAAATTATAGTCATAAGATGGGGGGTGTGGGTTATATTCATTCGGATAAGACCATTCCGGCACACTAGATTGGTCAAAGTTAGGGTATGCCGGGTTGGTAATATCCGAATAATAGTTAGGGTGTAATATGGATTAAAATTGGAATATCTTATATGCCATATCACACCAACACAAACACAACAAACAAATAAACAAAAAAAGAAAAATTCTAACCTAAGTTAGGGTAGACCTATGACCTAGACGACTCCTAACTGGTTAGACCGTCCACAGGAGGTTGGGTGCAGACTTTGACCACAAGTTAATCAGCCAGGTCAGGGCAAGAGTGGTGGGAGGTTTTCCGTCAAAGACGTTCCTTAATTAAATAACCACCACACTTCGGGCTTTCGGCCCTCAATCCCCTCCTAGACACTGATTTGGCAGGAGTCAACTTCAACACCGTTTCCCCTTAGGATAATCTCCTAATTGAGTCCGAGATGTCCCTAGGGCCAACGTCTACTCTTTTTTAGTTAGGCTGGGTAGTGAGTGCTTTGGATATGATTTTTGGGTTAAGGAAGGGTGATGAAATCCCCACCTTATCTTGTTAATGGGTTATGCCCTAAGATGAATTAGTGCAAGTGTACAAGATAAATAGATAAGAATCACTCAAAGCAGAAAATCAACAAGAGATGAATCCTATTCTACATGCAATGCGTACGTACCTTGCGTCTCCAGCACTCTTCAACAGTAAATAAAAATAATTGAAAAGACACGTGCCTAATATGCAAACGTCTAATCAATTTTATTTTTAACAACCAATAATTTACTGTTTGAATTATTAGCAATTTACAGGTATATCACAGAACAAAACAGAATAAAGCAGTAAGCAGTAATCTCAAATTGCAGCAATCTGCAAAAAATTGAATCAGTAGTCCTTACTATTGCCGCGTTTCCGCGGCTCTGGCCGCGGATCCGCGGCAAACAGTGGCTCCTGTGCTCTACCTTCGAGGGCAGAGGCACAGGGCAGCTATATGTCCACTGCAGCTGGTTTTCTGTTTCCTGTTCTCCAAACTGCAAACAGAAAAGAATAAAGAATTAGTTAGAAATTAAATTTTTTTGTTTTAGAGATAACTTACCGTCCCTCCCCGGCAACGGCGCCAATTGTTGACTGATTTTCCTGCACACAAAAATTAGAATATTAGATTAAGAATAGATCGTGCGAGGAATCAGTTCTAATCCGCGGTAGCAGGGCTATGCGGGTCGTGATCCTCAAGGAGGGACTGCGATAGAAGCATTAAGCAAGTTTCTCTAAAAATTTATCTTTTTTAGTTAATTTGTTAGTCACGATGGTATTACAAAGAAAAGTGGTATTTACAATGAGTTGTGGGAAGAATATGGAGAGGTGTGGATTTGATCTACAAAAAAGAAAAGAAAAGAAAAGAATAGAAAACTAACCTGGGTGGAGAAAATATGCGAAACCTAACACTTTCTACCTTATTTCGGAGGCATTGAACGTATAAACCTTGGGATCGAACTCAGTCCGTTGTCGCATTAGGTCATCAAGCCTTGGGCAAGCATGAGTTGATACGCCTCGAGGAGGAGACATCGCCATGGAATATCGTTGGAACCTACTAATTCTTCGGTATACTTGTGGTTCGGTAAACGCTCGCGTGCTCGTCAAAGATCAACAAAAAGAAACACAGTAGAAAAGAAAGAGAAAACAAAGAAAAGCAACGACATAAGAACAAAATAAAAATTACCTTTATTGATTACAATGGAAGAGAAGAGAATCATCTGTCGGTGTCACCCTCAACAAAGCCATCTCCCTCACTTACATAAAATTACAAAAAGAAAAGAAAACCTAGAAGAAACCCTAAAAATCTGAACTTTGGCCCTTTGCTGGACGCTGGACGCTGGACGCTCTGTACGTTGCACTGCAGGAGATATTTATAGGTGCAGAAGGCCGAGGAGTCCTGGATGAACTTGCCCACGAAATCTGGTACTCTGAATCATCCACTTTGCCGCGGAAACGCCGCGGAAACGCGGCACTTTAGTGGCTTCTGGCCCGCGCGCTTTGGCTCGTGGCCTCTCCTGGTCCGTCCATCTGGGCGCCTGCTTCTGGAAGTTCGATCCTGCTCTAAATATTGGGATATGGATATAACTGGAAATCAAGTTATCTAGACTTTGTATTCTCCCAATCTCTTTTTAAACGAATTTCCTTCTCATCTTGGCTTTTATGCACATCCTGCAAGAGTTTAGGGTTGGGTAGAATTCTATCCTTCCCTCATCTTTGATAATTGCAACTTTAGCCCTTGTATAATTGCACTTTGACAATCTGATATTTGCACTTTGACTCTTGGGCTTCAAATATGGGCTTGGATCTGGGCTTTTGGGCTCTTTAAGCTTTATTTATTATTAAATAATAATTCGAGGCCTGCACACAATAAATTACAAATTATTAATAAATGTGCAGAATTAAATGAATAAATATGAAAATGTGATGGTAAAATATGATGATAAAATGCACTTTTCACTACCAATCATTGACCCTTCCAACATTGATGTTTGGAAGTATAGGATGTCCATGTACCTAAAGACCCTAGGTTTGCATGTTTTCCTTGCGCCACCAAGAGATGCTATCTTGGTGATTCAATCATGTAGGGGCCAATGCACAAGCCCTAGAGGCCATTAGAGCACATTACCTAAAGATTATTATGTGTGTTTCTAACTTTGATTCCGCTTTTGTAGTGTGGAACAAATGACAACAACCACCACCTCCGAGCTTCAAGTACAAATCCAACCGGAGGAATCTAGTGGAGAATCTAACTCTCAATGCTTCATGGTCCAAGGGAATGACTCCCTTGAGGTACACTCGGAAACTCCATTAGATAGTGATGATGATGCTAGTTCTTCAAATGATTATGTTGATCCCATGCCTTAAATGAAGAACTTTCTATTGTTTGTGAAAAACTAATAGAAAATATAACTTGTTGAAAAATAAAAGTCTAGAAATTGAAAAAAAAAATAAGAGTTTGCATGCTAGACTTACCAATGTTTTGCAAGAAAAGGTTGAGGTCTATAATGAAAGGGATTCATAAAATCTCAACTTGATCTTGCACTTAAGAAAAAAACTTTTTGAAAAATAAAAATGATTGCCATGATCTTTGAAGAAAAATGAAAACTTGTCTTCAAAAGTAGATTTGTTTTAAAGAGAATGTTGATTTGAAATAAAATCATTTCTATTTCAAATGAGTTGAATGTTGTTTAGATAAGAATATTGTTTTGCAAATAAAATTGATGCACATGTTTGTCATGCTAGTGTAGCTTCTTCATCTAGTCTACCTAAGCATGTACCTCTTCTTCTAAAATTATGATGATATTTGTATGTTAAAGAAGAGAGTAGATTGTTTGGGCTCCACTATGAGCCAATGTGCCATGAACCACTCACGGTTGGAAACCTTGGTTCAAAAGAAACAAGTTCCATCTTCTATGCATGCACACCCTCCACGGCATACACATGCTCCTCACGGACACCATCACACCATGTATGCTCATGTGTACACTTGTACACATTGTGGTCGTAAGGGCCATCTTGCTAAATTTTGTTTTGATAGATTACATACTACTAATTTAGCAAAGAAATTTGTTTGGGTTAGAGAAGGGACTAACCCCCATGGACCCAACAAGATGTGGGTACCAAAGACAACCCCTCCTATTGTTTATGAGTAGGTGTGGGCTCTCACATGACGTGAGAGTGATGACACCTTGGAGTGGATGCGTTCGGACTTAAGGAAATCTATTGGATGCATCACTTTCAAGGGAAGAGATGGTGGAGAGGACCACCAAGTTTTGGAGACAAGGAGAGTTGCCTTGAGGTTTTGGTAACGATTCCTAAACTCCCATGCTTTCATATTCATTTGTTTATGGCATGTTTTTGATGTCTATGGATTAGTATGTTCATTCCATGTTTATTAGACCTTGACATACATGTATAGTATTTGAGACACACATGCTTATTTGATTCACATTTAGTGTTCTCACCGTTTGTTTAGCTATAATGTACATCATGAATCTAATACATGTGAATTTACATAATAATCATGTTTTTAGTTTTATCATGATGATTTATTTTGTTTTGATGCTTCATGTTTTGAATATATGTTTAGATGTTAGTTTTCATTAAGACTAGGAATTATACTTGTAAATATAGTGGGCCACAAATAAATCTATATATGTTTGGCTTGATTGCTTATTTGAACCATTAGATGTGCTAGTATAGTCTAGTTTTGATGATTCATACATTTCAAACTTGTATTCCATTTTTGAATTTGTTTTATGATTGTGTGTTTCACTTCATGTATATGTTTGTATTGCCAAACTTTAAGATATACATGTATACCCCTTGAGTCATTTGCCTTCATGCAAATCTATATTTGGACTCAATTGTGTTTAGGGATGTGTATGTATACTTCATGTTTGACAATTCATACATATACCTTGAAATGAAATTGTTGTGATGAAAATTTAGTTTTCATGTTTCATGTATTTATGTTTAACCTCATGTATATGTCCATCTAGTTCAAACTAATCTTATACATATACATCTTTTTTTTTGAGCCACGGCCTTCATGAATATTCATTTAGTGGACTCGTGAGTTTTGGATATGTATGTATATTTAGCTGTATTAGACATACATATGCTTGAAGATAAATAAGGAGTTTTATATGATTTTCATGATTATGATCTTCATTTTGTTTAATTCCTTGCTGAAGGATTTCGTGCTAGTTAACAAGTTTTTCATTTAACTAGTTGCGGTGTTCTTCATTTTGGTAGTGACTTTCAAACAAAACCCTATTTTCAAATCTATCTTTGAAACCCCCTACCTTCAAGGCGGTAGGATGGGAGATCATGTTCATGTATGCCCTAAATGAAAATCTTTAAAACTTGAATTATGATTGGGTGGTAGAGAATATGATGTATACACTTGAACTTATTGTTATGTCAATTGGTATCATTGAACTCTTTCAATTGGTATCACTTTGATCTTCTTGTATACTATATATGTTTTGTATGTATGTATGCTTTCAATTCCAAGTATATCAATTTCTATGGTATCTATTTCCATACATATATATGTTTGTGTTTATACTAGTGCTTGAGTTTCAATTTTGTTTCAATTGATTACTTTAAATTGGTATCAAGACTATGCATATTTTAGTTGTATTTCATAAAGGGGGAGAAAATATGATTTTGTATTTCAATTGGTATTTGTACTCCCACACTTTATGATTAAAAGTTGTTTATATGTTTTAAAATGAACAATTCTTACAATTGGTATCAATGTTTCTATGTAAAATCTTTCAATGGTAAAATATTTACAATTGGTATCATATTTAAGAAATTCAAAATTTTGTTTTGGTTTCAAGATTCATGTTTAAGAATTCAAGACTTATGTTTAATTACAATTGGTATTTTCAAATTTTGTTTAAAGAAAATATTCAAAGTTTGATTTGTATTTCCTATATGCAAGGAGAGCTTAACATCTCTCTTACATATACATTCATGTTGAGTATATATAAATTGAGGAGCTTGACAAACTTTCTTTATAGATACACGTGTGTAGGGGGAGCTCACATCTCCTCTTATGCATTACATAATATGTGTTATGTGAATTGGGGCTTGTCATCCCTTCTCATGTAATGCATATGTGTAGGAAGCTAAACTTAGCGTCTTCCTCTTCATGAATGTTATAACATATAACATATATTGATTCTTGTTATTGGTATCAAGATGCTTCATTGACATATTTTTAATTGATATCATGTTTGTAGTCACCCCTTATTGATTTTGTTTTTTGTTTTAGACAAAAAGGGTGAGAACATTGTTTGCATTGTTTTGATTGACAAAAGGGGGAGAAAGATTTTACCCCTCATTTATCTATGGTTTTGATTGTTTACCCCTTTATTGATGATTGACAAAAAGGGGGAGAATTATTTGATAGTTTAACATGCATACATAAAACTCAAATTACTTATGCATGATTGGTACATGTTTTTTTTTTTTATGCATGGCTTATGTTTTATATGCATATATTATGTTTTAATCTCAAGAATATTAAGTTTAATTGATATTAGAGTTTGCTTTGTAATTGTTATCTAGAGCTTATTTTGTTTTGATATTTCATTTGATATCTAGAACCATTTATTGTTTATGCATATGCATGTTTCATGTTAATATTCATTGCAATATTATTTTATCCCTATGCATGAGTTAAGGGGGAGCTTCTTGAAGCTTATCTTTAATCCATGCATATATAACTCCATGAATTTTGTCATCATCAAAAAGGGGGAGATTTTTGGCCCAATGCCTTCCACTCTAGTTTTGATGATGATCAACACTCATGTAGTTATGTTTACTAATATTCTTGTGTTTCTAAGTTTCAGATCATTAACAGGATATTAGCAGTGATTAGCTTCAACAAGGAGTTTAGAAGCTATCATGGTGATTCCAGGGCCAAAGCTTCAAGTTCACACTTTGTCTAGCCCATGGATGGAGTTTTGGAGCAAGTCTACTTGAAGATGATGATCTGTCAAGAAGACTTAGGTATCCTAGTTTAGATAGAGTTTTTAGATCCATTTGTAAAGCTTAGTTAGTTGATATGCTCAAGTGAACACAAAACACACACGTTTATGATTTGATATGGTTTTATGGAATAGTTGATCAAAACAAGTTTACATATGTTATATGTATAGTAGATGTTTTCTATTATACATACATGCTTTAACTTGGTAAAACAAACTTATTTGATATCCCTATTCATGTTGGAAAAATCAAGTTTGACAAAATACAAGGTTTGTTTTTGATAAAATTTGCAAGACTCAAAATGAATGATATGTTGATATATATGTCTTGAAATTTTATCACAAGTGGTTATCAAAGTAAAATGATAAAACAAGTTTAGAAAAAACATTTTATTTAGAAAAACAGTTTTTATTGTGATTAAAACTATTTTTTAGATTTACTGTGAATTTATGGGATTTTTATTGAGTGAAAAGACCTATTTTCAAATCCCGTATCTGTGCAGAACTGAGATGGCTGACAGGCCAAGTCGGTCGACCGGACCGGTCGACCGCACCAAGGGCCGGTCGACCGGGCCGGTCGACCGATGTGCACAGACGTGCAACGTCTGTTAGGCACAGTGGGACGGTCGACCGAGCCGGTCGACCGGGTCTGAGAGCTCTGCTCTCGGTTTGTTTCGGTCGACCGGGACGGTCGACCGCTATGCCCAACGGTCACATTTTTAACCGTTGGCGGTCGACCGGACGGCGACCGGTGGCCTGTCAGGCTGCCACATCAGCCTACGGCTAGTTTTGTATAGGGGCTATATAAACCCCATCTCTTTGGGGATTTGGCCAAGTTTTTTAAGGAGAAAAATTTCTGGTTTCTAGAGGTTTTTAAAACAAGTTTTCAAAAGTGTTTGGGGCTTTAATTCTTCAATCTTTATGTTTTAGGTTTTTGGAAAAATCAAAGAAAAGAATATTTTGGGAGATTGGTCTTGGTTTTTCATTCTATATCTTTTGGAAGGATTTTCCCAAGTGATTTTCTTTGTTGCTAGTTTTCCAAAAACACCTAGTTTCCACACTTGAGCTATCTTCTATCCTAACTATTAGGATCTTTGTTTGTGGAAAAGAAAGAGAAAGAAAAAGAGAGTTTGTGGTTTTGAAACACTTGTTGTAAACCCTCCTTTATTTGTTGTATCCCTCTTCGGTAGAGGTGATCGGAGTGGTATGGTTGCTCCCTCTTAGGTAGAGGTGGAGTTTGGTTGTGAGCCTCTTCGGTAGAGGTGTGTGGATTGGTTGTTGTATTGGCTACGGGCCTTACCCCTCGGTTATGAGGTGGTTGTTGAGAGAGGAGTTTGGTACTCTAGTATTGTAAGAAATCCTCTTCGGTAGAGGTTCCCTCGGTGGGAGTGAGATAGTGGAAATCCTACACGGTGGTGTAGGCGGGGATGTAGAGCAAGGTGCTCGAACCTCGAAACAAATCTCGTGTTTGCGATTGCTCCCATTGTCTCTCGTACTCTCTCATTTACTTTGTGCAAAGCATCATACTCATCATCATATCATATTTGCCTGTGTTGAGCATAATTCAATTGCCATATCTTATTGCTTATGTTGTCTTACATTATTTCATATTGCTATATCCTTGATTGCTTGGCTTGATTGTGTGTGCACATTGCTTGGATTGCTTGTGTGTGTGTGCCTAACTTATACTCATCCAACAAGAGCTTCACATAGCACCTCAACCCATTAAAGGGGAATCAAGGGGAGTTAGTCAGAGCCTCGCAAGGGGAATTCGGCTACACTTGTTGTATTGTATAGTTGTGCATAATTTGCATTAGCTTCCGCATTTAGCGCACTTAGTTG
>JAVJIF010006716.1:0-54307 GCA_038442645.1 Agave tequilana | reverse complement strand
CTGCGATAGGAGGAAAGACTCCGATGGAGATGTGGTCAGGCAAGATTGCTTCAGATTACAATATGCTCTATGTTTTGGATGTCCAGCTTATTATCATGTGAGTGATGGGAAGGTGGAGTCACGAGCAAGAAAGGTCATATTCTTAGGGTTCAAGAGAGGAGTGAAAGTTACAAACTCTAGGACTCTAAAGATCGGAAGATTGTTCTGAGCAGAGATGTCACTTTTGATGAGTCTTCATGTTGAAGATTCCAAGGTCTCAGCAGGTAGAGAGTAGCGAGACCAGAGAGATATCACAGCGGGTGGAGAGTGATGCATCTCCACCATCTCCGATAGTTCTATATCATTTAGGTGTCATCTATTATGATATAGAGTGAGCATCATGCATAAGAAGAGGAAGATACAGAAGATGTGATTGAGGATCCATAGCCAGAGGGTCAGGTTTAGGATTTATTACAGCACACAAGCCCAAGAGAAATATTTGGAAGTCTGCATGATTTTCAGATGTGGTGGCGGCCTATGCACTTCTAATAGAGGCCGTTGAAGATAGTGTTCATCTACTTTCAGGGAACCAAAGTTAAGCTCTGAGTCTGAGTTGTGGAGGAATGCTACGATGAAGGAGATTGAGTCTCTCTATGTCAACGACACTTGGGAACTTTCTGAATTGCCCAAAAGGAGAAGGCCATTGGATACAAATGGGTCTTTGCGAAGAAAGAAGGATCTCAAGATGCTACTGTGCGTTACAAGGCCAGATAATAGCCAATGGCTATGCATAGAGGGAGTATGTTGATCATAATGAGGTACTCTTGCCTGTTGTGAAGCACTCTTTCATTCGTATATTGTTGGAACTTGCATTACAATATGACTATGAGCTGGACCAGCTCAATATGAAAACTGCCTTTCTGCACAGCAATCTTGAGGAGGAGATCTACATGACTCAGTTATTGAGGTTTAAAGCTGCAGGGAAGAAGAAAAAGTTGGTGTGTATAAACTTGAAAGGTCGCTATATGACTTAAGCAGTCACCTAGACAGTGGTATAAGCACAAATTTATGATTGGTCGTGGATATACCAGGAGCTTATATGACCCATCCGTGATTTTTGCAAGCTATCGAGTGGTAAGTATATTTATCTACTCTTGTACATAGATGATATACTAATAGCTTCTAAGAAATATCATCGATAGAAGTTGAAAGTACAATTATTTTCTGAATTTGAAATGAAAGATTTGAGAAGCTAAGAGGATACTGGGTATAGAAATTGAAAGAGACAGGGTGAAGGAGAGAGTGAGTCTGACTCAAAAAGTTTACTTGCAAAAAGTGCCTCAGAAGTTTCTGATTGGTGATGAAGCCAAGTCTGTGAATAGTCAGTTGGCCCCTCACTTCAAGCTTTCAGCTTGTCTCCAAAGACTATAGATGATCGTGAGTATATGTCTCACATTTTATACGCCAGTCAGTGGGTAGTCTTATGTATGCTATGGTGTGCACGAGGACAGATTTATCACAGGCCGTGAGCATGGTATCTAGATACATGCATGATCTTGGTAGGGGTCATTGGGAGGCCGTGAGATGGATTCTGTGGTATATCAAAGTTACCATATGTAACGCCCCGATCTCGCGGGTACAGAGACGTTACTGCGATATATATACGCAAGGCGAAAATACTCACATATATACGCTAAGCATCAGTACATGCAAGAATCAGAGTGCGGAAGCACAGTAGTAATATACATTCCAACAAAAAAGTACAAGTGCATAGTTATCACAGAGAGTGATACAATATTAGAGGAATATTACATCATCAGATAATATAAAAGTATGATTTACAAAGAGATATACATAATCAAAAGCTGAGAGGTGCTCACGAGTAGCAAGAGGAGTCTCGAGAGCCAATCAGAAGAAGAGCAGCGAGGAGAGCTACGGTCACGTCCAAGCTTTTGCTGCGCCACTCTGATCGCCACGGAAGGATCTGCTACGCTCCATGCTCTAAAATCCGGACATAAGGCACCAGGGTTGCCAGATGCAACCCAACGAGTACAAGAGATGAGGCCAAGTGGTATGCGTACCAGGCACACGTGTACAGGAAAGGTGTATTGTGAATATAAGCACATATGAACATGAGATAAGACAGTAAGTAAAATAATTATGGGAAAACTAGTTATACAAGCCCACATTACTGATACGTGAGATTAGTACGTCGAAGGAATAATCCAAACAAGAAAACCCACATATATACACCCTACACCTCACATCACTGTAATCTGAGTTTATATACTCTGAGTTGCCTTGATAATAACAGAATAAGGAAACAGTATAGAAACCCAAAAATAAGCAATCAAGTAATACAACAATGTAGCACAGGTATCATTGTAAGTGGTGAGCAGGATAATGTATTGTATAACAAGTCTCCCAAGTATAGATCAAGTGTATCGTTAGTCAGATATCAGTAGCATGTTATTATTATGTTATTAAGACTCCTCTAATTTGTATACATCGATATGTGTCTCATTCCACATACCTCAGCATATAGACCAGAGAGTAAGTTATTGGAAACAGATAGAGATCGATGAACCATGTTTAGAATGGGTCCCGTATATGCCCGGAATGACGGTCAAGGAGTATCCGGTACTGAGCTGGAACGTACCGCTAGGTACCTGAAAGTACACCTAGAGGGGGGTGAATAGGTGTATGGCTAATCTAGTGACAAATAATGCGGAATTAAAAACAAATTGCAACACACTTAGTGTAACCAAAGAGTGTAGCCGAATTTCCGGTGAAGAGCTCTGGACTATCTCCTCTAAATTCCTCTAAATAAGAGTTGAGGTGCTATGTAAAGCTCTCTTGGCTCAACATATGTATGGCACACGAACAATACCAAGCATATAAGTATGATATGAACAATATGAAATAATGCAATACATAATATAAGAGAGAGTTTAGAGATAGTGGATCAATCTCAAACACAAAGATATGTTTTGAGGTTCGAGCCACTGCTCTACCTTCCCGCCTTCACACAAAAGGATTTCCATTATCTCGTCCATACAGGACTGTAAATCACCTAGAGGGGGGGTGAATAGGTGATATGCTAATCTAGTGAACTAAATGCGCTAAATGCGGAAACTTAAAACTATTTTACAACACACTTAGTACAACACACAAGTGTAGCTGAATTCCCCGTGAAGGGCTCTGGACTAACTCCTCTTAATTCCCCTAGATATGGGTTGAGGTGCTATATGAAGCTCTTGTGGTTAAGTACAAGTGAGGCGCACACACAAAACAAGCCAAGCATATAATGAATAAGCAATATGAATCAATGCAAGGACAACACAAGCAAATATGAATGTATGAAATGAATAATGATGCTTTGCACAAATAGAGAGAGTCAGAGAGACAATGGATCAAACGCAAACACAAAGATATGTTCCGAGGTTCGAGCCCCTAGCTCTACGTCCCCGCCTTCACCGAGAAGGATTTCTAATCCACTATCTTGTCCACCGAGGACTCCCACCGAGGGAACCTTCACCGAGAAGGATTTGTACAACAAGGGAGTACCGAACTCCTCTTTCAAACACCGCCTCACAACCGAGGGGTAGGCCCGTAACCAAACAACAACCAACACCTCTACCGAAGAGGGTTACAACCAATCTCCACCTCTCACTAGAGGGAAACCACAAGCCTCAACTTCTACCAAAGAGGGAGCAAACATCAACCCAATACAACAACCTCAACCTCTACCAAAGAGGGAGCAACACAAGAAATCAAGGGTTTACAACAAGTGGTATGTCTCAACCACAAAACTCTTTCCTTTTTCCACAAACAAAGATCCTAAATAGAATAGGACAGAAGATAAGCTCAAGTGTGAAAAACTAAGTGTTTTGATCAAAGAAAATCTCTTGGGAAAATACCAAATTGATATAGAAATGAAGAACAAGAAATCAATTCCCAAAAACTTGTTTTCTTTGAAAATAACAAAACACTTAAAAACAAACAAGATGAATCTTTTTGCTCTTTAAACTCTTTTGAAAACTTTTTTTTAAAACCAGAGAGTAGGGAAAAATTAGCTCAGAAAATCTTAGTTAAAACCCCCAAGAAATGGGGTATTTATAGCCCAAACAGAAAACTAGCCGTTAGGCTGATCTGGCAGCCTGACAGGCGTGCGGTCGACCGCCAACGCCAACGGTCAGAAATATGACCGTTGGGGCAATCCGGTCGACCGTCCGGCCGACCGCCCAGATACAGAGAGTAGAGCTCTCTGGTCCGGTCGACCGGTCGGTCGGCCGGCCCACTGTGCTGCCAGACGTGCGCAAGGCTGTGCACGTCGGTCGACCGCTGGGTCGACCGGCCCTTGGTGCGGTCGACCGTGCGGTCGGCCGACCTGGCCTGTCAGCCAATTCTGGGTCAGAAAAACATATTTCTAAAAATCCTTTAAGTCTTTGTAAAAATACCCAAATAGTTTTAACATTTTGCATTGATATATAAACATGTGATAAACATTTTACTCAAATATCAAGCATATGAAACTATTTTTGTGTTTTAACATTTTTACCAAAAATCAAAACTTGTATTTTATCAAACATGGATTTTTCAATACATGAATAGGAAAGTCAAAATAAGTTTGTATAAGAAGTTTAAGCATGCATGTATAACTAGAATACATCTACTATACATATAAACCATGTAAACTTGTTTTGATCAATCTATTCATGAAAACCAATATCAAAACCAAAACGTGTATGTGTATTGTGCACTTGAGCATATCAACTATTCTTATCTTTACACATGGATCTAAAACACACTAAACTAAACTAGGATACCTAAGTCTTCTTGACGATCTTCATCTTCAAGTCGACTCGGTCCAAAACGTGATCCACCGAGTGCAAAGATATGATCTTGATGCTCGGGCACGGGAATCACCAAGTGAAGGCTTCTAAACACCTCTTGTTGAAGCAATCACCAACTAATATCTTGATTAGTGATCTGAAACTAAAATCACAAGATTATTAGTAAACATAACTACATGAGTTAATCATCATCAAAACTAAAGAGGAAGGCCTCCGGGCCAACAATCTCCCCCTTTTTGATGATGACAAAACTCATGGAGTTATATATGCATGGATTAAAATTAAGCTTCAAAGAAGCTCCCCCTTAACTCATGCATAAACAAATAAACAATAAATATGCAATGAATAATAATGCATAATCATACATAAACAATAAAAGGCTCAGATACCAATGAAATGTTCAAAAACAAAACATGCTCTAGATACCAATTAAAATTAAACTAAATTAAACTTAATATATGCAAAACATAAATATGCATATATAAAACTCAAACAAACTCAAAATCTTTCTCCCCCTTTTTGTCAATCATCAACAAAGGGGTAAAAACCAAAACAAAACAAAATCTTCTCCCCTTTTTAATACAAGAAACAATCATCAATAAAGGGGTAAAAGCAAAACTAAATCAATAAATTTTCTCCCCCTTTTTGTTCGAAACAATGAATCAACAAAGGGTTAATAAAAAATAATGAAAAATAAAAATGAGAACATTGTTTTTATTGTTTTGACCCTTTTGTCTAAAATAAAAACAAAGACCAAATAGGGGTGACAATCAATTAAGGTACCAATTGAAAATATGACAAAGTAGCATCTTGATACCAATTGAAAGTAAACATAGGTCAATAAATAAATGGATATGAGATATACATTCATGAAGAGGAAGATGTGAAGCTCCCTACATAGATACATTACATGAAAGAGGGATGACAAGCCCTAATTCACATAACATACACTCTGCAATGCATAAGAGGAGATGTGAAGCTCCCCCTACACACGTGTACCACATAAAGAAGAGATGTCAAGCTCCTCAATACAAGATACACTCAACATGAATCTATATGTAGAAGAGATGTTAAGCTCTCCTTACATATATGCAATATAAATCAAAACAAAATTTTGAGATTTCAAATTAAAACATTCAAATAAACATCTTGATATCAAAAGAGAGTATTTTTCTTTTTAAACATATGATATCAATTTGAAATTTTATTATTTTCTATCATAAAGTAAGGAGTGGAAATACAGTTACCAATTGAAATATGAAAATCATTAACAATTGAAATATGAGAATCGAATTTTCTCCCCTTTATGAAAAACAAACAAAAACAATGCGTAAGTTTGAATTAAGATACCGATTGAAAACTAAATCAATTTAAACAAAGATGGAGCTCAAGCTTAGCATAAACAAAATATATATGCATGAAAATTAGATACCAATTGACATTGATACTATTGGAATTGAAAAACATACATACATACAAACATATATGAGTATACAAGAAGGGTCAAAATGATACCAATTGAAAGGATCCAATGAAACCAATTGAAACAACAATAATATCAAAGTATAACTCATATAACCTAGCCTCCCAACACATGCTTATGTAAAAAGATTTTCAATGTAAAGCATACACAAGGCATGTTCTGCCAACCAACCGCCCTTGGAAGGTAGGGGTTTTCAAAAATAGGTTTTAGAATAAAAGTATGTTTGAAAAACACTACCATGTGAAGAATACGAACTAGTTAAATGCAAAACTTGTTAACTAGTACGAAATCCTTCAAGTAAGGAATAAAACGAAAATATTTTCATGAAAATATGAAATTCACAAAATAGTCAACACTCATAATCAATTAAGCATAAATATGACTCATGAAAATAAACACATAAGTAAACAATAAGTGTGAGTGTACAAATAAGATGTGTAGATCATAATCATGAAAGATATTCAATTAACCTCAATTAATTCCTTGAAACATGAAAACATGAAAATTATCAAAACTTATTTAATCTTCAAGGTATATGTATGTCCTATACAAACTAAAGTATACATACATATCCAAACACAACGAGTCCACAAAGATATATGCATTAAGGCACGTGGCTCAAAGGATGTATATGTATAACAATAGTTTAGATAAAATGGACATATACATGAAGTTAAACAAGAAAACAAATTCAAAAATGGGAATACAAGTTTAAATTGCATGGATCATCAAAACTAAACTATACTAGCACATCTAATGGGTTCAAATAAGCATTCAAGCACAAACATATATAGATTTATTTGTGGCCCACTATATGCACAAATATATACCTAGTCTTAATGAAAAACTAACATTTAAACATATATTCAAAGCATGAAGCATAAAACAAGACAAAAATCATCATGATAAACAAAAACATGATTATTATGCAAATTCACATGTTATTAAACCTATGATAAACATGATAGCTAAACAAACGGTGAGAACACAAAAATAATAGTCCATATTAAACATGGGTGTCTCAAAATGCTATACATGTATGTCAAGAGTCTAATAATCATGGCATTTACATACTAATCAAAACAATGAAAACATGCTATATTGAATAGAATGGAAAGCATGTAAACAATAATAAGGAGTTAGGAATCGTTACCAAACCTAGAAGGCAACTCTCCTTGTCTCCAAAACATGGGGTCCTCTCCACCAAACATCCCTTGAAAGTGATGCATCCAAATGATTTCCATGAAGCTCGGAACGCATCCACTCCAAAGTACCGCTACTCTCACGTCATGTGAGAGTCCACACCTACATCATAAGCAAGAGGGGTGGTCTTTGGTACCCACAACTTTTTGGGTCCATGGGGGTTAGTACCTTCTCTAACCCAAACAAAATTATTTGCTAAATTTGAAGTATGTAATCTATCATAACAAAAATTTAGCAAGGTGGCCCTTACGTCCACAATGTGTACAAGTGTACACATGAGCATACAAGTGATGATGGTGTCCGTGAGGAGCATGTGTATGCCGTGGAGGATGTGCATGAAAAGATGGAACTTGTTTATTTCGAAACAAAGATTCCAAACGTGTATGGCCCACAACACATTAGCTCAAAGTGGAGCCCAAACAATCTACACTTTTCTTCATAACATTTATATCATTTTTAATACTTGAAGATAAAGTGGAGCATGCAATAGATGAGCAAGGTGAAGTATGACAAGCATGAGAAACAATATCATTTTTCAAGGATTTATTTTTATTAACACAAATTTCTAATTCTTTTGAAATGAAATCAATTTCTCTTTTCAAAGAATCATTTTCTCTTAAAACAAATTCAACTTTTGAAGACAAAACATCATTATTTTTCAAAATTGATTCACAGTCATTTTAGATTTTGAAAATTTATTTTCTTTTAATGCAAGTTCAAGTTGAGATTTTAATGAATCCCTTTCATTCAAAATCTCATCTTTCTCTTGCAAAACAATGTCAAGTCTAGAATGTAAAGTTTTATTTTCATTGTTAAGGCCTAGACTTTTCTTTTTCAAAATTTTATATTTTTCTAGTAATTTTTCACACACAATGGATAGTTCTTCATTTAAAGCATGGGCATCAACATAATCATTTGAAGAACTAACATCATCATCCTCATCTAAGTGGGTTTCCGAGTGTACCTCAAGGGAGTCATTCCCTTGGACCATGTGGCATTGTGAATCGGATTCTCCACTAGATTCCTCCTGTTGGATCGGCAATTGAAGCTTGGAGGTGGTGGTGGTTGTCAACTTGTTCCACACTGCAAAAGCGGAATCAAGATTAGAAACAAGCATAAGATATTCTTTTGATAGCGTGCTTCTAATGGCCTCAAGGGCTTGTGCATTGGCCCCTATATGCTTGCTATCACTAAGGAAGGATTCCTTGGTAATGGCAAGGTGAACCTTATAACCTAAGGTTTGTAAATAGATGGACATCCTAGTCTTCCAAACAAGAATGTTGGAAGGGTCAAACATAGGTGGGGTCATGAAGTCCATGGGTCCAAACTATATGTGTGCAAACAAGCAAATGCAAATGATAGATTAGCAAACAAAGGATCTCACTCCTAGAATGTTAAGCCAAGTATCAGGAGCGTAGGCTCTGATACCAATTGTAAATCACCTAGGGGGGTGAATAGGTGATATGCTAATCTAGTGAACTAAATGCGCTAAATGCGGAAGCTTAAAACTATTTTGCAACACACTTAGTACAACACACAAGTGTAGCCGAATTCCCCGTGAAGGGCTCTGGACTAACTCCTCTTGATTCCCCTAGACATGGGTTGAGGTGCTATATGAAGCTCTTGTGGTTAAGTACAAGTGAGGCACACACACAAACAAGCCAAGCATATAATGAATAAGCAATATGAATCAATACAAGGACAACACAAGAAAATATGAATGTATGAAATGAATAATGATGCTTTGCACAAATAGAGAGAGTTAGAGAGACAATGGATCAAACGCAAACACAAAAAATATGTTCTGAGGTTCGAGCCCCTAGCTCTACGTCCCCGCCTTCACCGAGAAGGATTTCTAATCCACTATCTTGTCCACCGAGGACTCCCACCGAGGGAACCTTCACCGAGAAGGATTTGTACAACAAGGGAGTACCGAACTCCTCTCTCAAACACCGCCTCACAACCGAGGGGTAGGCCCGTAGCCAAATAACAACCAACACCTCTACCGAAGAGGGTTACAACAAATCTCCACCTCTCACTAGAGGGAGCAAACCACAAGCCTCAACCTCTACCAAAGAGGGAGCAAACATCAACCCAATACAACAACCTCAACCTCTACCAAAGAGGGAGCAACACAAGAAATCAAGGGTTTACAACAAGTGGTATGTCTCAACCACAAACCTCTTTCCTTTTTCCACAAACAAAGATACTAAATAGAATAGGATAGAAGATAAGCTCAAGTGTGGAAAACTAAGTATTTGATCAAAGAAAATCTCTTAGGAAAATACCAAATTGATATAGAAATGAAGAACAAGAAATCAATTCCCAAAAACTTATTTTCTTTGAAAATAACAAAACACTTAAAAACAAACAAGATGAATCTTTTTGCTCTTTAAACTCTTTTGAAAACTTCTTTTTAAAACCAGAGAGTAGGGAAAAATTAGCTCAGAAAATCTTAGTTAAAACCCCCAAGAAATGGGGGTATTTATAGCCCAAATAGAAAACTAGCCGTTAGGCTGATCTGGCAGCCTGACAGGCGTGCGGTCGACCGCCCGGTCGACCGCCAACGGTCAGAAATATGACCGTTGGGGCAATCCGGTCGACCGTCCGGCCGACCGCCCAGATACAGAGAGCAAAGCTCTCTGGTTCGGTCGACCGGTCGGTCAGCCGGCCCACTGTGCTGCCAGACGTGCACAAGGCTGTGCACGTCGGTCGACCGCTGGGTCGACCGGCCCTTGGTGCGGTCGACCGTGCGGTCGGCCGACCTGGCCTTGTCAGCCAATTCTGGGTCAGAAAAACATATTTCTAAAAATCCTTTAAGTCTTTGTAAAAATACCCAAAAATAGTTTTAACATTTTGCATTGATATATAAACATGTGATAAACATTTTAACTCAAATATCAAGCATATGAAACTATTTTTGTGTTTTAATATTTTTACCAACAACCAAAACTTGTATTTTATCAAACATGAATTTTTCAATACATGAATAGGAAAGTCAAAATAAGTTTGTATAAGAAGTTTAAGCATGCATGTATAACTAGAATACATCTACTATACATATAAACCATGTAAACTTGTTTTGATCAATCTATTCATGAAAACCAGTATCAAAACCAAAACGTGTATGTGTATTGTGCACTTGAGCATATCAACTATTCTTATCTTTACACATGGATCCAAAACACACTAAACTAAACTAGGATACCTAAGTCTTCTTGACGATCTTCATCTTCAAGTCGACTCGGTCCAAAACGTGATCCACCGAGTGCAAAGGTATGATCTTGATGCTCGGGCACGGGAATCACCAAGTGAAGGCTTCTAAACACCTCTTGTTGAAGCAATCACCAACTAATATCTTGATTAGTAATCTAAAACTAAAATCACAAGATTATTAGTAAATATAACTACATGAGTTAATCATCATCAAAACTAGAGAGGAAGGCTCCGGGCCAACAAGGACTTCTCACACAGGGAACCTCTACTGAGGATTTGGGTAATATAATCTAGGGAGTACACAACTCCTCTCTCAACCAATAACAACCTCTGCACTTAGAGGCAAGGCATAACAACTATCACCTCTACACTTAGAGGGATGGGCACTTAGCCAAACAAGATCAACCTCACACTAGAGGCATAAGACACTAAGTCACAACTCCACAACAATCACCTCTACACTTAGAGGGATAGGCACTTAGCTAAACAACAATCAACCTCTCAATAGAAGGATAAGGCTAAAAGCCACAACTCCACAACAATCACCCCTACACTTAGAGGGACACCAACACAACCAAACTCCTCCACAATCACCTCTCACTAGAGGGATACCAACAACCAAACACAACCTCCACAATCACCTCTCACTAGAGGGATACTAACACAACCTCCACACTCACCTTTACACAAGAGGGAACTCAAATAAAAGAAGGTTACAACACTTGGTAGTATCAACAACCACAAACTAATTTTTCTTACAAAATAAGATCCTAATAGACATGATAGATATGATAGCTTAAGTGTGAGAAAATAAAGAGTTTGAAAACAACTCACAAAGAAAAACTCTGGGAAAACTTCCAGAATAGTTATAGAAATGAAGATCAAAAACTAATTTCCAGACTCTATTTTTCTTTGAATTTTCTAACCCTTTAAAAACAAATAGAGATGAAATCTTTAAGCCCAAAACTCATTAAAAACTTACTGTAAAACACTTGTAAAGATGAGAAATTTCTCTTCTAAAATCTTGTCTAAAACAGCTCAAGAGGATGGATTTTTATAACCCACTAAAATCTGCCCGTTGGCAGTCTGGCAAAGGGCAAAATTGCCCTTCCGGTCGACCGCCCGGTCGACCGGCCAACGGTCATTTTTATGATCTTGAGCCACCGGTCGACCGTCTGGTCGATCATGACTGGATACAGAGAGCAGCAGCTCTCTGTCGGTCGACCGCCCGGTCGACTGGGGCATTTTCAGAGAGCAAAGCTCTCTGGACCGATCGGTCGGCCCACCAGCCCAAACTGCCGTGCACGTTTGTGCACGTCGGTCGACCAACTTCTGCAGCGGTCGACCGTACGGTCGACCGGCAGAAGGCTAGGTCCAGCTTTTATAGGGATTAAAAACTTGACTTTTATCTTCATTTCACATAAATTTCACAAAAATAAGTTCTTATTAGATCTTTGAAATATAAATATGTGTGACTAAATTTCATCACATATTACAAACTATTTGAACCATTTTGTGATATTGAGATTAGACTTTAAACCAAAATCGGTATTTTTCAAATACTAAACTTTGAAATGGAAATCCGATTTTTCAAAACACATGTAAGTACAAAAACATGATATTGAAACAACTTTGAAGCATACTGTATATGGATAGAATCTAATATACATATAAAGATTTATATCTATGTTTTTGATATGAAATCCAATATCGGTTAAACCTAAAATCAAAACCAAATAAACTTTAAACTTGTGTGTATGTGAACTTGAGCATATCAACACTATCTAATCTTTACACAAGATCTAAACGACTAAACTAAACACAAACCGAGGTCTTCTTGTCTCCAAGCCGACTCGATCCAAACACGATCCATTGAGTTTGACTCCAACCGAGTACTATATGCGATCTTGACGCTCGAGCTCTTGAATCAACATGTGAAATCTCCAAAACTCCTTTGTTGAAGCTAATCAACTACTGATATCTTGGTCAAATATCTGAAACTAAATATCACAAAATTATTAGTAAACTATAACTACATGAGTTAATCATCATCAAAACTAGAATGATGGGCCTCTGGCCAACAATCTCTCCCTTTTTGATGATGAGAAAACTCATGGAGTTATATATGCATGGATTAAATTTAAGCTTCATAGAAGCTCCCTCTTAACTCATGCATAGTAATAAACAATAAAGATATTCAATGTATGCATAAAACAATTAGCACATATTAACAATATGCTTTGACATCAATGGAAAACAAAACACATATGCTCTGATATCAATTGAAAAAAAATAAACATGTATATAGATGACATAAATATGCATATATAAAACTCTAAATTTTCTCCCCTTTTTGTCAATCATCAACAAAGGGGCATAAATAAACTCAAAAAATAATTTTCTTCCTTTTGGTCAAATCAAACAAGAAGGATGTATATGCGATATACATTCATGAAGAGGAGAGACGTAAGTTAAGTCCTCCTGCATACATGCATTACATGAAAAAGAGATGACTAAACCCTAATCACATAACGCATAACATACAATGTATAAAAGGAGATGTGAAGCTCCCTTACACACGTGTAAAACATAGAGAAGAGAGGTCAAGCTCCTCAATATGAAATACACTCAACATGAATTATATAAAGAGAAGATGTTAACCTTCCTTTGCATATAAGCAATACAAATCAAAACAATGTGATACCAATTGAAAAATATATCAATATGTGATAAAAGTATACATCGAAACATTAGGATATAAAATTATGATACTAATGAAAAATAAACAAACATTTTTAAGATACCAATTGAAAGTAAACAAAGTTTTTAGATACTAAACGATACCAATTGAAAATATATTGATATCAATTTAAAATGTCTTGTAAATCTTTGATACCAATATAAGACGAAATATTGTATGTTTTGATACCAACTGAAATATATATGTTGAAAATCTTGATACCAAATGAAAGTAACATACCAATTAAAAGTAAAAATCAAATTGTTTTAGGTAAAGATTACTTATATCAATATAGATACCAATTTAAAATGAAACATGATACCAATATTGAAAATATTAGTATATACCAAAACAAAGTCTTTTTCATCATAAAGAATGAGAGTAAGATACCAATTGAAAATAAACTCGAATGAAAGATACCAATTGAAAGATAAAACATGAATTTTCTCCCCTTTATGAAATACCAATAAAAATAATGCATAAGCTTGTACAAGATACCAATTGAAAAATAATTGACATTAAGGACTAAATCAAGCTTAACATAAACATAATTTATGCTTTAAGATGTAAAGATATAGTAAGCACAATCAAATCATATATATGTATGAAAATGTAAATACCATCAAAATTGATACTATTTGAAGTTGAAGCATACATATATAGAAAAAATAAAATATGAGTATACAAACATGAAAATATCAATTGAGATACCAATTGAAAATATAATGAGGATCAAGTGTATAACTCATAAATACCTCCCTTTCATGCACATGTTTAAATAGATTTGCAATTTGAGCATACAAGGTATGGTCGCCCATCCATCCGCCCTTTGATGGAAGGGGTTTTCAAAAATAAGTTTGAAAATAAATTTAGTATAATTGAAAAACATTTTCAAAATGAAGAAATACGCAACTAGTTTTATAATAATCTTGAAAACTAGTACGAAATCCTTCAAGTAAGGAATAAAATACGAATATATTCCATGAAAAAATATGTAAGTCACACGATCATCGATACTCAAAGTCTGTAAAGCACATATAAAGCTCATAAAAACAAAAATCATGAGTAAACAAGAGTAATGTGAGTGCAAGAGTCATGTAATCAATAAAATCATAGAAATAAGCAATTAAGCTCAATATGAAATTTCTTTTTAAATATGAAAAATATGAAAATTTAATTTTCACCAAAATAATTCAAACTTCAAGGCATATGTATGTTATGTCTAAACTAGAAGTATACATACATATTCAAACACAAGTGACTCCATAAGAAAATTTTGCATGAAACGCAAATGACTCAAGGTATACATGTATATCCAATAGTTTTAGATAAAATAGACATATACATGAAGCTAAATACATTTTCATACAAAATATGTCCAAAAATAGGGAATACATTGAAATGCACTAATCATCAAAACTAGGCTATACTAGTACATCTAATGGGTACAAATGAGCAATTAAGCACAAACATACAATAATCAATTTGTGGCTCACTAGATGTACAAGTATATACACAAATTTAATGAAAAATTTACATTTAAACATGTAAGCAAAACATGAAGTGTAAAGATCATAAACAAAAACCAATATGATCATTATGTAAATGCACATGCCTTAGACCAAGGATATACATAATAGTTAAATTAAAGTGAGAAAATAAAAGTAATAGTCCACATAGACATGGGTATATCTCAAATACTAATCATGTATATCTCAAGTCTAATTAACATTCCATTTAACCATATTGAACATGAAAAATATGAAAACCAATACATGCTAAAAATTTAATAATATGAAAACATGTAAAGTAAATGGAGTAAGAGATAGTTATCAAAATCTTTAGGGCACATCTCTATATCTCCAAACCATAGTGGTCCTCCCACCAAACTTCTCTTGAAAGTGATGCATCTAAAAATGTCACCATATAGCTCGGAACGCATTCACCTTAAGAAACCGACGCATCTCACGTCATGTGAGAGCCCACACCTGCATCAAATAAAATAGAGTGACTTTTGGTACCCATATCTTATTGGGTCCATGGGGGTTAGCACATTTCCTAACCCAAACAAATCTATTTGTAAAATTTTCATTATGTACTCTATCATAACAAAACTTTATAAGGAAGCCCTTACATCCATAATGTGTACAAGTGTACACATGAGCATACCTAGTATCATGTGTGTGAACATGAGAAGCATGTGTATGCCTTGGTTGTGTGCATGCATAGGTGGAACTTGTTTCTTTTGAAACATGGATTCCAACCGTGTGTAGTTCATGGTACATTGGTTCAAAGTGGAGCCAAAACAATCAACACTCTTCTTTAGCATAGTTATATAATTTTTAATAATAGAAGAAGAGGTGGAGCATGCTATAGTAATACTAGAAGATAGAGTATAGCAAATATGTGAATCAATATCAGTTTTCAAAGAAATATTTTTCTTAGAAATCAAATCCAATTCCTTTGAAATAGAAGCAATTTATTTTTCAAAGATTCATTCTCTTTAAGACAAAATCAAGTTTTGAAGATAAAATCTGTTTCTTCTTCAAAACAATGTCACAATCATTTTTATTTTTCAAAATTTCATTTTCTTTTAGGGCAAGGTCAAGTTAGGATTTCAATGAGTCCATATCATTTGAAATCTCATCCTCTCTTGCAAAATTATATTAAGTTTTGAAAATAAATCCTTATTTTCTTCTTTCATTTTAAAAGTTTTCTTTTTCAAGAGTTGGTATTTTTGTAAAAGGTTTTCACAAACAATATGTAGTTCTTCATTTAATGCATTGGTGTCAACATAATCATCACTACAAGAAGAACTAGCACAATCATCTAGATGGGTGTCCGAGTTTACCTCAAGGGAGTCATTCCCTTGGACCATGTAGCAATGTTGGTCAGACTCATCCTCACTAGATTCCTTCTCCACTATGTTTGGCGTTTGAAACTTTAGAGAGCTCAAGGTGTTCCACACTGCAAAGACGGAATCACAATGAGAAACCATAGAGAGATTTTTTTGCTTAATGTGCTTCTAAGTGCCTCAAGGGTTTGTGCATTGGCCTCTATATGCTTGCTATTACTAAGATAAGATTTCTTGGTAGCGGCAAGGTACACATACAATCCTAGAGTTTTTAGGTACATACTCATTTTAAGTTTTCACATATCGATATTAGAAACATCAAACATGGAGGAGCAAGGTAATCCATGAGTGTGTGTAAACAAATAAGTGTGCAAATACAAATACTAGATTAGCTAATCAAGATCTCACTCCTAGGTGGTTAAACTTAATATTAGGAGCGTAGGCTCTGATACCAATTGAAAGTACACCTAGAGGGGGGTGAATATGTGTATGGCTAATCTAGTGACAAATAATGCGGAATTAAAAATAAATTGCAACACACTTAGTGTAACCAAATAGTGTAGCCAAATTATCGGTGAAGGACTCTGAACTATCTCCTCTAAATTCCTCTAAACAAGAGTTGAGGTGCTATGTAAAGCTCTCTTGGTTCAACACAAGTATGGCACACAAACAATACCAAGCATATTAGTATGATATGAACAATATGAAATAATGCAAGACACAATATAAAAGAGAGAGTTTAAAGATAGTGGATCAATCGCAAACACAAAGATATGTTTCGAGGTTCGAGCCACTGCTCTACGTCCCCTCCTTCACACAGAAGGATTTTCACTATCTCGTCCACACAGGACTTCTCACACAGGGAACCTCCACTGAGAATTTGGGTAATACAATTTAGGGAGTACACAACTCCTCTCCCAACCAACAACAATCTTTACACTTAGAGGCAAGGCACAACAACTATCACCTCTACACTTAGAAGGATAAGCACTTAGCCAAACATGATCAATCTCACACTAGAGGGATAAGGCACTAAGCCACAACTCCATAACAATCACCTCTACACTTAGAAGGATATGCACTTAGCCAAATAACAATCAACCTCTCAATAAAGGGATAAAGCCCAAAGCCACGACTCCACAACAATCACCTCTACACTTAGAGGGATACCAACAAAACCAAACTCATCCATAATCACCTCTCACTAGAGGGATACCAACAACCAAACACAACCTTCACAATCACCTCTCACTTGAGGGATGCCAAACACAACCTCCACACTCACCTCTACACAAGAGGGAACTCAAATAAAAGAAGGTTACAACACTTGGTGGTATCAACAACCACAAACCAATTTTCCTCACAAAATAAGATCCTAATAGATAGGATAGATATGATAACTCAAGTGTGAGAAAATAAAGAGTTTAAAAAATAATTCACAAAGAAAAACTCTTGGAACTTCTAGAATAGCTACAGAAATGAAGATCAAATCAATTCCCAAAGACTCTATTTTTTTGAATTTTTCAACCCTTTAAAAACAAATAAAGATAAAATCTTTAAGCCCAAAACTCTTTTAAAAACTTGCTGTAAAACACTTGTAAAGATGAAAAATTTTCTCTTCTAAAATCTTGTCTAAAATAGCTCAAGAGGATGAGTTTTTATAACCCACCAAAATCTGTCCGTTGGCAGTCTGGCAAAAGGCAAAATTGTCCTTCTGGTCGACTGGCCAACGGTCATTTTTATGACCGTTGAGCCACCAGTCGACCACCTGGTCGACCGAGACTGGATACAAAGAGTAACAACTCTCTGCCGGTCGACGACCGCCCGGTCGATCGGGGCCATTTCCAGATAGCAGAGCTCTCTGGCCGGTCGACCGACCCGGTCGACCGGCCCACCAGCCCAAGCTGCCGTGCACGTTGTGCACGTCGGTCGACCGGACCGGTCGACCGACTTCTGCAGCGGTCGACTGTCCGGTCGACCGGCAGAAGGCCAGGTCCAGCTTTTATAGGGATTAAAAACTTGGCTTTTATTTTCAATTAAATCCCATAAAATCATATAAATTCCACAAAAATAAGTTCTTATTAGATCTTTGAAATACAAATATGTGTGAGTGAAATTCAGCATATATTACAAACTATTTGAACCATTTTTGTGATATTGAAATTAGGCTTTAAACCAAAATCGGTATTTTTCAAAAATTAAACTTTAAAATGAAAATCCGATTTTTTCAAAACACATGTAAATTCAAAAACATGATATTGAAACAACTTTGAAGCATATTGTATATTGATAGAATCTAATATACATATAAAGATTTATATCTATGTTTTTGACATGAAATTCAATATCAGTTAAACCTAAAACAAAACCAAATAAACTTTAAACTTGTGTGTGTATGTGAACTTAAGCATATCAACACTATATAATCTTTACACAAGATCTAAATGACTAAACTAAACACAAATTGAGATCTTCTTGCCTCTAAGCTGACTCGATCCAAACACGATCCACCGAGCTTGACTCCAACCAAGTACTAGATGCGATCTTGACGCTCGAGCTCTTGAATCAACATGTGAAAGCTCCAAAACACCTTTGTTGAAGCTGATTCCTACTAATATCTTGATCAAATATTTGAATAGTAAACTATAACTACATAAGTTAATCATCATCAAAATTAGAGTGATGGGTCTCTGGGCCAACAGTACCGGGACTTATTGTACACCCGAATAGGAATAGGATGTCACCGCTCCCACTGGAATAGGCCAAGGGGCTTATGGCACACCCGAAAGGAAGTCAGGGGAGTAGGGGTACCAGTATACCCCACAGAAATACTTAGTGGCCTCCAAGTGAATCCTAAAAGTGTGGCTACGCAACACTTAAAACCATCATAAACATAGAGATTATATTAGTATTCCCCAGTTTCCCCCATTCCACTATGTGTCTAATTATTACAATTGTGTTCATAATGATCAGTTTACAGAAAATAACAAGATTGTTATAATAGGAGAAACATGTTAAATACAGGAGTACATGAATTCAGGTATATGATAGGATAACAAATTTTAAGTCCCCGTAAAATGATAATCATGAATGAGCAATGTAGTATAGGTGTCCAGTGTACTAGTATCTAGTCAAGTATCTCAACATTAGGTCAAGTATACCAGTACCATGTGAAAGCATGTCAAGTATCAAGTGATAGCTTGTCAATTTTCAGGTATTAGATATCAAGTGTCAAGTATCACTATCAGGTACCTAATGTGTCGGTGTCAGATAAGTTAAATACAGAGCCACAATATCATATGTCAGGCAATCATCTGGTCATGTAACATGATACAGGAGGACAGTATAATTAAATGTTTCAGACTCTTCACAACCATATTAAAATAATAATAAATTAATCTATTAATTAGTTATGTGAAGTTGAGCGGAGCGGAGAGCATATCTAGGCATATCCAATACAAGTATAATACCAGTTCAATAAATTATAATAACATCTCAAAAAGGTACTCGCCCGACATAAAGTGAAGTACTCGCAATTAACCAAGAATTTATACTCGTATAACTTGTATCAAGCATTATGAAACCAATCACAATAACGGGTCAAGGCATTAGCAAAACAAGTAACAATTCCTAGAATGAAACTTGCAACACAAGGAACAACATGAGAAAGCACTCGCCTAAAATCGAAATGCGACAACGAGCTAGAATCTGGGAAATTCGCGATCACGTGCACGCACACATGGGAGAGGGGAGAGACAGAAGAGTTAGTTAGAGGGAGAGAAAGAGGCTAAGAGAGAGAGAGAGAGGGAGCTAGAGAGAGAAAGGAGTTGTGCTGGATAAGGAGGGGGTAAATAAGGGACGAATCAAAGAGTAGACATAGAATAAAAGAAAAGGGGGGTAAAACAGGAAAGAATGAAAAGAAAGAAAGAAGAAAAGAAAGAAACAAAGAAAGAAAGAAGTAAAGAAAGAAGAGGGGAAGGGGGAGGGGTGTCCGGCGGCTCTGGCCACCGCCGCGCCGACGGAGGGTGGCAGTGCACGGCCTGGGCGGCGGGGAGGAAGGGGAGGTGGGGTTTGGGTTTGTTGATGGTGTTGTTATGGTTGTTTTTGTTGAAGGCGGTGGGTGATGAAATTGTGATATAGTGTTGGGAGTTAGAGGAGGAGGAGGAGATGGGGGTTGGATGGTGGAGTGGAGGAATTGGTGGAATTGGAGGTGAATTTTTTGGAGAAGAAAAAGAAAGTGGAGTGATGGGTTTTGGGGGAAATTAGAGAAGATAGAGTGGTATTGAAGAGAAGGGAAGTGGATAAGAAAAGAGAGGAGTTTGGGGGGAGAGTGGTGTCGGCCAGGGCAGGGGATGGCGGCACTGGTGGTGCTGGGCGGTGGCAGTCAAGGGAAGAAAGAGAAAGAGTTGGTGGGACAGAAGGAGGAGAAATGGAGAAATGAGGAGGAAAGAAAGAAAGAAGAAAAGAAAGAAAAGAGAAAGAGAAGGAAAGGGAGGAGTATGGGGGGAGTGGGTGGTTGGGGTGCTATCGACGGTTGAGGCAGGGGAGGACGGGAGCAGGAGAAGGAGAAAAGAAAAAGAAAAAGAAAAGAAGAAAAAGGAAAGAAAAAAAAGAAAAAGAAAAAGAATAAAAAGAAAAGGAAATTGGAAAATTTTGTAATTAACTGTATTATTAAATAATTTAATTAATAGGATAAAATAGGAGTATTAAGTATAGGAGTGGAGAAGGAAAAAAAAAAAAGAAAAGAAAGAAAAATAATATTATTATTTAAATCGGGTAAAAATCGACTGTTTCAGAAACGCTCCGAAAAATTCTCAAAAATAAAAATATTATTTTAAGATGTTTGGTAAAATCAGATTGGATATGTTTTTCAAATTAAAAAACCTGAAATCTTCCGGCGATACCGGCGGCACCAAACCGGTCGAATTTCGATAAATTCAGCAAAATTTAAAAAATACATTTAGATAGAAAAAATGAGATTCTAAAAAGTAATTTGAAAGCCGTTTCTAGAAATTCAATTCTGTTAAAAACTAAAAATCTGGGAATCGTCAGCGACACTGATCGACATCGGTTTTGAAGATTTTGCAGAATAATTCTGAAAAATTTCAAAAAAATCATGAAAAATTTAAAATTTTAGAAAACCGTGTTTGAAACTGAAATCGATCAAATCAGACTATCAGAGAGGTCAAATAAGGTAGTACACTGGTATCAGGTTTCCGGTCCAGACTAAGGCTGACTCTGAGTCTGAGACTCCAGATCCGATACCAAATAATATAAATAATCACAACCCAAAAACAAATACGGGAAGAAAATTGAAATGATACGATTGAAAAAATTAGGACACGTATCTAAGTATATATTCTGGGAACGGGGTGCTACACCATAGATGTTAGGTTGGTTTTTGAGAAGGATGGTGGTAAGTAAGAGTACACAGGTTATGTGGACTCTGATTATGCTAGAAATCTTGACAAGTGCCACTCTACTGCAGGGTATGTTTTTACCTTGTCACATGCACTTGTGAGTTGGCACTGTACTTTATAGTCTAGAGTGGATCTGTTGATGACAGAAGCAGAGTACATCGCTCTGACAGAGGTTGTGAAGGAGGCAATTTGACTTCAGGGCTTAATGGATGACTTGGAGATCTAACATGACTTCTTGAAGGTCCATTGTGATAGCATGAGTGCTATCTACCTAGAAAAGAACCAAGTCTATCATGCGAGAACGAAGTATATTAATGTCAAGTACCACTTTGTGGGATGTTCTTGAAGATGGAGATATTAAGGTGAAGAAGATTCATTCTAAAGACAATCCCGCAGACATGCTTATAAAGTGGTTCTCGGAGCCAAGTTTAGTCATTGCAAAAACTCTCTCTTTATCATTTCAGTTGCTTGAGCTCAATGGAGCTCATTTGAATGCACTACGAGAGGCTTGATCTCTTGGGCAGCGAGTACGTAGGCAGTCATAATGGTGCAACCCAATTGTTGAGTTGAGCATTGGAGATCGTGTGACGATCTCAAAGCGAGATCTCAGAGCTTCATTGGTTTTCTTGGCGGAGATCGTGTGTCAATCTTGGACCGGAGATCGTGTGTCAATCTCGGACCTTCATTGGATTTTCATGCTGAGATCGTGTGTCAATTTCAGAAACCGAGATCATGTGTCGATTTCGCACTAGAGTTTGGCTCAAATTTGAAAAATCTTCACCGAGGTGGAGAATTGTAGAGAGGAGATAAAATCTAGAACATAGAGTTTTTAAACTCTATGATTGTGAGATGTTTGAGAGAAGAGAAGAAAACAGGAAAAAGGATGAGGCATCAGGTCGGTCGACCGCCCGGTCACTGACTTGCACAACTGTGCATTTTGTGCACAAGCAATCGACCAGACGATCGACCGCCCCCGACTCTAAGATTTAACGGAGAGTAGGGGTGTGCCTGTCGATTGATCCAGCGATCGACCATGTTTAAGTCGGTCAACACGCGGTCGACCGCTCACTCTGTGAAATTCTAACAGAGAGTGGGGTGATGCTAGTCAGTCAACACACGGTGGACGGGAGATTGGGCCGGTCGACAAGCAGAAAACAGGGAGATGACCAGCTGTTTCTTCTTCTTCCTCTCTCCCCTATATAAATGGGTTCTTTGGGATATGTTATATGATCAAGAAACATATAAAATCTCATATTTCTTTTTTTATTGTGTTCCACATAAATAGATCTCTCTTCTATCCCCGGGACATAGGCATCTCATCGAACCTCATTATATCTTTTGTTTATGTTTGTGATCTTCTGTTTTTTCGATCATTCTGTGGTGTTGCTGTTAGGATTTTGCCTTATTTTCAAGAAGAGATGATGGTCCAAGAAAATTCAATTGAGTTGGAGAAGACGATAATTTGATGCAGAAGAAGCAAATCAAGGTGGAGCAGTTTCTTTTTAGGCGCTTACGAGTTTTTTCTGGAGGAGTACGAATATGATTCAGATTCTATTCAATGAAGGTTTATTTTTAAAGATTGAAGGAATTAAAATTCTTCTAGATCAAGGAGATCAACTCCAAATAGGATTGATAAAGATTCTTCAAGCATCTAAGAGCCAAGATCATCTCATAATTCAAAAATAGAAGTTGTACTGTAAAATCCTATAAATAAAGATTGTAGCCCAGCATTGTAAATCAATCTCAAGCAAAGAAAATCAGAAGAAGATAAGAATAAGAGGAGCAAGGTGAAGATGCACAAAGTGAAGGTATACTCTTATAGTCTAGGTCTAGATTCAAGGAGAAGGTGAATACTCTTGTGAGCTCAAGAGAAATGTTAAATCTCTTTGTATCAAGTTTATTAATAAAACTCTCTCAAGTTCTCTCCCCGTGGACATAGGCTAAGTTTGGGCTGAACCATGTTAATCATCGTGTTATTTCTTATTACTCTTTTTCTAGGTATTACTAGTTTGCTTTACAACAGTTTTTTTACAAGCATTATCATATTATCAAGTTCCGCAAATATCGATTCTGAGAGTAACAATTGGTATCATAGCGCTGAATTGTTACAATAATTGGTATTAGAGCTAAAGGTTGACGAAGGGCGATATGTCGAAAATAGGAAGTTCTACGATAAAGTTTGAGGTCGAGAAGTTCAATGGTAAAGAAAACTTCAGTTTATGACAAAAAAGGGTAAAAACATTGCTGGTGCAACAGGGTCTTCACAAAACTTTGCAGGGAAAGTCAGTAAAACCTACATGTACGTCAAATGAGGATTGGGAGGAGGTGGATCTAAAGGCGGCAAGCATGATCCAACTATGTCTCGCAGACGAGGTTATATACAACGTAATGGATAAAAAAATGGCTATATGATGGGTGGTCAAGGTTAGGAACATTGTATATGATAAAAAGCCTCTCCAATATCTGTATTTTAAGAAATAACTATATGGGTTATGCATGAAGGAAAGGACAACAGTGCTGGAGTATTTAAACTTCTTCAATAAGGTTATCTGTAAGCTTCTAGTTATTGATATCAAGATCAACAAGGAGGACAATGCGTGGATACTTCTCAGTTCGCTTCCACAGTCCTATGATCATATCATCACCACCATGATCTATAGTAAGAAAACTCTCATCTTGAAGGTCACATCAACTCTTTATCTAATGTGATCAGGAAAAAAGTCAAATCAAGAGGAGGAAGGATCAGGTTTGGTGGTCATGGGAAGGAAAGGAAAAGAAGAAGGAAAGAAAAGTTCGGGCTCGTCGAAGGCATGCCACTTTTGTCATTGAGAAGTTCATTGAAAGAATGACTGCAAGTATCAGTAAGAGTGGCTAAAAAAGAAGAGGCAAGCTCGGAGGTAGACGTAGCAAGCGATGTTGACATCAAAGTATTAATGGCTTCTTATGTTGAAGACAACACTTCTCAAAATAAAGACTGGATATTTAATTCAAGTAGTACGGTTCATATATGTTCCCAGAAGGAATTATTCAACAAATTCTTAGTTGCAAACGAGGAAGAGATTATCAAGATGGTGGATGGTTCAGCTCGCAAGGTCATTGACACTGAGACAGTTAAGATTACAGAAAGAGATGGGACGGTGCATGCTCTGGAGGCGGTCTGATATGTCCCGGAGGTACGGTACAATCTAATAGCCATAAGAGTGTTCAACGAAGAAGGATGTTGGATCCAAGTACAATAAGGCATCGTCACAGTTAGCCAAGGAGACAGGATAATCCTAGAAAGAGAGAAGTGTGGTGAGTTATACAAGCTGAAGAAAAGAAACTAAGATCGAGGTGGAGTTTCAGGGATAAGCTTGAAAAGAGCTCATCACGAGGTGGAGCTTCAACGAAGATTGCAACGGGACGTGAACCGGGTCAAAGTGTTGTAGGAAGGAGAAAAGATGCATTCGGGTAAGGCTCGAGTTGCCAAGCCATGGCGATAAATCATCCAAATACTTTGGGGGAGGGGACAAGAGTTAAAGCTTCATGGCATGGTTACAATCAAGAAAAGAATTAAGCTAGCACTCCAAAATCTCAAGGTGTTTTACTTAAAAGCTTGAAAAGTAAGTCAAGGCAGTTTGCCTTGTTTTCAAGAAGAGATGATGGTCCAAAAAAATTCAATTGAGTTGGAGAAGACGATGGCTTGAAGCAGAAGAAGCAAATCAAGGTGGAGCAGTTTCTTTTTCAAGCACTTTCAAGTTTCCTTTTCTGGAGGAGTACAAATAGGATTCAGATTCTATTCAATGAAAATTTATTTCTAAAAATTGAAGCATTTAGAATTCTTCTAGAGTAAGAAGATTAACTCAAAATTAGATTGATTAAAATTCTTCAAGCATCTAATGACTAAGATCATCTCATAGTCAAATAGGAGTTGTATTATAAAATCCTATAAATAAAAGTTGTAATCCAGCATTATAAATCAATCTCAAGAAAAGAGGATCAGAAGAAGCTAAGAAAGAGAGGAGCAAGGTGAAGGTGCGCAGAGAGAAGGTATACTCTTATAATTTAGATTTAGATTCAAGGGAAAGGTGAATGCTCTTGTGGGATCAAGAGGTTAGATCTCTTTGTATCAAGTTTTTTAATAAAGTTCTCTCAAGTTCTCTCTCTGTGGACGTAAGCCAAGTTTGGGCCGAATCACGTTAAATCCTCGTGTTTTTTCTTATTACTCTTTTGTTTAGGTATTCTAGTTTTCTTTACAATAGTTTTTTTTGCAAGTATCATCATATTGTCAAGTTCCGCAAACGTCGATCCCGAAAGTAACAGTTGATATTGTAGCGCCTATTTGTTATAACAGTTGCTTGGCTCCTAGGTTCCCTGCACTGAGTTCAACCTTCACTGAAGGAGAAGGTAATTCAATGGGTCATATAAAAATATAATTCCAGGATGATTTCCATGGCAAGAATTTTGTTAAAAATGAATCAAATATGAAATAAAGAAACTACGAAATCATGGATGATACAACAGAAATAATAGTTAGTGGGTTAGTTAACTATCTGGCTTTGAAAATTAACTCACTGGCACAACAACCTAGTCCTTTTGCTCTACGAACTTCCCAAAAAAAATAAAATAAAAAGTAACAAATCTATAAAAATTTCTCCGAGGAAGCTAATTCGTACAATTTTGGCTTGTGGATATTGGGATATTGTAACAACCCTAGATTTGCCTCTCTAATCAGTCACATGACTATTTTCGAAATTGTCAAATCGACAACAAACTTATGTGTCAATGAGGACTTAGACAGGGTGATCCATCATCACCTTCGATCTTTACCTCCAATATGCCGACGACGCCATACTTGTATCCTTCTTGAAGAACTTGGGGCACCATTCCAAATTACTAGCTCTCTAGGTAGAGTTGCCCAAATCTTTATATATCCAACACCATCCCCAGGTCTAGCCGATGTGGGACTATTTGTTCGACTCAAATCCAACAACTCCGAACAAAGAGTCTCCTTACAAGCTCAACTTTCTTAACAATGAAAGATCAAATGGTCGATCGAGATCCAACTCTTCACTGCGTGTCACAGGTCATGCCTTATTGAAGCACCAACTGCAACTAGTCACTCATTTACACCCTGCACGCCCATTGCAATGAAGCACCACTACCTAATATCTCCCAAATCCCAATACTTTTTCCATGAATATCTCACGAGAACGAATGGAACTCTTTGTTGAGTGTCTTCATTGCAAGATTGAAGGTTTTCCATTCAGATACATAGGGGGACCAATCATTTGATCTGAAGGCACCGTGACAGCCTTACCTTAGACGGTATTGCAGGCTGGGGAAGGTGGAGGTATTTTTAGACGAGGAGCCGATTCGACATTCTGGAAAGGAGTTGCCAAGGTTGGAAACTTTTATCACCAGTTCATGGCCTCCAGGATTATGAATGGAAAAGGAGACGATGTTTTGGCGAGATTCTTGGTGCTCAAATATACCTCTGGCTTCTCAATTCCCTTGGACCAATACGATGGGTGCTCCACTGTGGGACCAGATTCACAAAGATGGATTGGGTCCCCTTCAGAAGATTTCTCGATAAGATCCACGTGCTCCATCCTTAACAACGAGGGTTATAGGCCAAAAATTAATAGACATATTTGGAGTGCGCTAGTTCCGACAAAGATTAGGGTGTTCCTGTTATATCTTGCCCTCACACACATGGTTATATCTGGATAAATGTATTTTGATGATAACAAACTAGTGTGTTGTGTATTTTTATACTCACACTTGTCTTACAGAACTTATGGACAAAATCTACTGAAGACGTGACTCATTCTTGAAGATTAAGAAATACAAGGCTTGAAGACATATTGTATATTTTATTATATTTTTCTATATTTTAGAATATTGTAAAAAACTTTGATTCACACACACAATCTGATAAGTTGACTTATCTAATTCATCAGTCGACTTATATTCTAATACATTAATATATACATCAAACTAGTTGACTGATCGGTCACTTATATTGTATATACATGTCACATTCTTATATTTATTATCAAATAAACTACGTTATTTAGTCTTATTTTTATTTAATAATGTGCAGGCCCATTACTAATGGAGAGTGGAAGAAAATTAAGCCCAAAATCCCGCTTTAATTCTGATTTAAATCTAAATTAAAGAGGGAATAAATATTCAGGAGGATATAGATGATTCCAGCTGAAGATCAACGTTTATCAGGAAGGATCAAATCAAATAAAATCGGTTGATTCAGATCTATACGAATCTAAATCAGTTAGCTTGAGGATCACAGAAGATCAGATCAGAACCAGAGACCCACAACAAATCCAGCCGGATAAAAGGGGATGAAATCACATGCTATCATTTTCTCCCCCTAGATGTGTGATTAGTCTACAATTCTACATTTTTATATCGCATCTTCCCACCGATTTATGAATAAAATATCGGTCTAAATCGTGTTTTGGTCTCTCTTGCAGGTAAATCAGGAGTTAAGGGCAAAGGAGTAATAAGAGCCTAATTAAACCCATTTTAGGGTAATTAAATCCGCAATTCTTGGAGGCCAAGTAAGGGATCTTCTAGAAGATACGTCGAACCTAGACTCTTGTGCACGTCAGACGAATATTCGGGCAAAATTACCAGAATTGAGATATACCAGGAAGCTCCCCGAAGCGCCACGGATTCCCGCACCAAAACCAGGGACTTTGTCCCTGGTATTGCCGCGGATCCGCGGCAATCTGGTGGGGCCACGCATCGAACTTCGATGCGTGGCTCCGTCTCGTCTTCCAGAAGTCTCCTACGCCTATAAATACACCTGCATAGGTCCAGAATGAAGCAGTTTTTGATTATAGGAGTAGTTTTTGATTTTAGGGCTAGGTTTTCTATCTTTAGTGTAGTGTAGTGTAGGTGTTCTTCTTCATTTCTTTTGTATTTCTTTTCTTTTTAGATCTTGTAGTAGGACTGAGAGATTCAGAGAGAGATAGAGAGGGATTGATGTAATAGATGGTGACAATCTATGTAAATGTGCCTCATTTCTTCTCCAATGTAATCTTCTCCATCTTCTACATGATGCTTGGCTAATTTTTCTTCTTCTCATGGAAATCTAACTACTAACACTAACATCTAATCACTTACTTGATAATCCACATGAATCTAATAGCCTCACAAGGCCTTGCTCTTGCAAGAGCCATTGATGGCTCATGATGATGGATTCTAACATTCTAACATTTCTAACACCTAACCCATTAACTTGCTAACTTGCAATGTCTTCTTTATTTCATGCTCACCTCTAACCGATTTTGATGATTTAATAAGTAGCTTGCAACTTGTTAGTAGTATGGATGTGTTGTTTGAATGTAGAAGATCAATCTTATGGGTCATGCTCTGTATCGTCTCTTGAAGTCAAGGATTAGTGATGGCCAAGGATCCATGTGAGGTAACTATCACTAAGAGGTTAGTATAGTTAGTGGATCACTTAGTAGTTAGTAGCCATGAGCTTTCTTTTATCTTGTTTTAAAAAGCAATTCTTTTTATCATTTTCATCATGTTTTCACCACCTTCTTTGTTCAACATTGTTCCATCTTCTTTTCTATTTTGTTTTTCAAACCACTTCTCTTTTGTTTTCTTCACCGTTTTTTTCGCCTTCTTCACCTACCACATGCTTGATTTTCTTTTCTTTTCTTTTCTTTTCTTTTTCTAATTCATTTAACAAAGAAGAACTGTTAACATAAGACGGGAATAAAAACTGTTAATACTTCTATCGCCTCTCGTCCCTGTGGATTCGACCCGTTGAGCCAATACTATAACGGAAGTATCGAGGGAACATTAGCACATACGAGCTTTTTCATTGATTTCATAAATACCCACTTTTTGAGTGTTAGTTTCGCCTCGATCAAGTTTTTGACGCCTCGATCAAGTTTTTGGCGCCGTTGCCGGGGAACGGGAACGGTTTTGATGTCACGTTTTTGTTAACATTTTCTTCTCTGTTTTGGTGTGCAGGACAATCTTTACAGGTGCTTAATATTGCAAAATAAACACTAGCTTTGCATCCCCCTGCTCTAGAAAGTAGGGACTCAGCTTCTAAAGAACCGCCGCTCAAACGCGACTTTTGCCGTGAAAACGCGTCCATGTTGTGATAATTGTATATCTTGTTGTGCTAGGATGTGTTCATTGTAATAACTAGTGGATCTGTACTATTACTTCCTGCTTTGATTGCCTACACTCCACAATAAACTAAAGAACTAAAATACGGTATTTGGACGCTTTAAAAATGGTTTAGACATTTTGCATTTAGGCACGTGTCAATTCAATTTCAATATACTGTATTTTGTTCTGTTGTTGTGATTTGGATTGAGGTGTACGTATGGCATTGCATATAGCATAGGACAAACACGTGGGTGATTTATCGCTTTGTGTTATATTATTATCTATATTGCACACTTGCACGAATTGAACTTAAGGACAAAACCCATACAAGATAAGGTGGGATTTCATCACCCTTCCTTAGCCCAAAAACTACCTCCCCACTCACACAACCCAAGCCCTAATAAAAATTGATAGACGTTGGCCTCTAGGGACATCTCGGACTCATTAAGAGATTGACCGAGGGTGAAACTTGTTTTGAATCTTACTCTTGTGAAATCGATGTCTAAGATTGGGGATTAAGAGGTTACGCCTCGAAGATACCATGGTTTGGCGTAATTAAGACCCGTTGCTTACGCACGGATACCTCCCACCGTATTTTGCCCCTACCTGGCCGATTAGCTTGTGGTCGGATTCAAGCAACAACCTTCCCCGGGTAATCGACCAGTTAGGAGTCGTCTAGGTCTAGGTCAACCCTACTATAGGCTTGGTTTTGATTTTCTTTTTGTTGTTTGATTTTTCCTTTTTGTTTGTGATTGTTTGTGAAATGGAATTCAACAATAACAATTCTTTCAATTCTAATATGAATTCATATTTCACACCGACCCATTCGATTCGGATAATTCCAACCCGGCTTTTTACAATATGAACCAACCAAGTACACCTGATTGGCCTTATCCGAATCAATACAACCCATGCCCTCATTCTTTTAACTATAATTTCCAAAATAATTTCAACTCTTCACAGAGTCAATGGGGATTTACCTCCCCCGAGTTAAATTTTCAACCTCCTTGTCCACCATATCCACCTTGTCCACAAATCTCATTCCCCGATTTCGCTTCCTATACTCCTTTTTCTGGACCTCCAATTGAAGAAAAATCTGAGTTAGAAAAGAGTATAGAAGCCAATTTACAAGAGGTCGAGCGACAACTTCAGAAAATGATGGCCTCTCCAATTCCACAATATTTTCAAGAGTCTTACTCAGTTCCACCCCCTTATAATGAACAACCATCTGCCCTGGAAACGAGTAAAGAACTCTTGTGTGAGTCCAAACTTAATCTCAAAATATGTTGGACTCACATCTTCTCTATCTTTCCAAAACCAAGATTCTTATACTCCCTTTCTGGACCATTCACTTGAAGAAAAATCAAGTCTAGAAAAGAGTATGAAATCTTGCAGGAGTCTGCGTTACAATTTTAAAAATCTTCTACCGAGTCTATTGATAGGTTGGAAAACCAATTAAGTAAATTGATCAACATTTATAAGAATGAAGAAACTTTCTCTTCTCAACCTTTGACCAATCCAAATATCTCTAACTCTATCAATATGACTCATGACTCTTATTGTTTTGGAAACCAAGATTCATACACTCCTTTCTTGAACAACCACTTGAAGATACATCACATCTAGAAAAGAGTATAGAAGTCTTGCAAGAGTCCGCGCTAAAATTTCAAAAATCTTCTACCGAGTCTATCAATAGGTTGGAAACACAATTGAGTCAATTGGTTAGCATTTATAATGAGAAAACTCTATCTTATCAACCTTTAACCAATTCAGCGATCCCAAACTCTATTGACTTGACCCAAGACTCTTGTTATTTTGAAAACCAAGATTCAATTTCAGCACACCCATCTGAACTTGTCCAAACTTCAAATGTTAAAGATCCCATTGACATTTTGGCAAGTTATCCTTTTCCTGAAATTGAACTTGAGTATGAATATGATCCTGAACTTTCACTTAGTAATTCAATTTCACTTCCTGATTCAATATTGGCTGAGGTGTTTTTACCTGAATTCAGGCCTTTTCCCGAGTCAGTATTGGATCCTGTACCAGTCCATTGTGAAATTGAATCTCTAATCTTTTATGATCATCATATTAAACTTGACCAATTTCATACTTTTGAAAGTCCCATTGATAAATTGACAAGTTCTCTTTTTTATGGAATTGAACTCAATGAGGAATGTGACTTTGATCCTCAAATTTGTGATCCAGTTCAAATTCTTGAATCAATATTGACTCCTGTTATGTTACCCAATTTGAGCAACATTTTAGAGTCAGTTTTGATTTCCATACCTGTCATTCTTGAACTTGAATCACCAATTTAGATAGTCACATTCCATGGGGAAATGAATGTGGACTTGCGATTCAACTTCTTAATTTGGACCCACTTTCTGAACCAATCTCGACTCCCGAGCCTTTACTTGACTTAAGTCTTTTTCTTGAGTCGGTAGTAGTTTCTGTACTTCCTGAGTCCAAATCAATCATTCCATTCTGGGACAAGGGTCTTGATAAACTTGACTCTGAAATTATTTTGAAAATTTGGAAATTAGATAGGGTAAATTTTTTAATAAAAATTATATATATATATACATCATTCTAGTGGGTTGTATTCTAGATGTCTCTGGTGGGTTCCTCCGGACTCCACGCAAGTTGGATTGGGCCGCATTTCGTGGACCAATCAGACCACCACCGGAACCACCACCTTGAGGTGATTTTTTCTTCCTTCTCTACTTGTTTCATGCATACATACATCACGATGCATTGAGGACAATGCATGAGATAAGTGTGGGGGAGGGTTTACTAACATAGAGTTTTTAGATTTTCTTTCTTTTACACTTCTTTTAGGATACTTTTAGAATTTTCTCTTTTGTATAGGAATTTTATCTTTCTTTAAAAACTTTTTGAAACAAGAGACAAAGTTTTGATATATTTTTAAGAAAATTAAGATGATCTTAAAATTAAGAAAGCCTTAATTATGACATCTTAAACCTAGTCGAAATAATGGATCTTGTTTAAAATTATAGGCTAAGTAAGATAAACTGGAGAGATAGTGTTTATCTTGAATTTTTTGCCTTAGATAGTATGCACATCACACTTACACATTTTGGGATGAAAACAAAGACCTAAAATGCCATAAATAAAAAGAAAAAATATAACTAAAAAAATATCACTTATTAAGCTGGATAATTATGCCTCAAGAAGCATGATTATTCACGCCTAACGGTGGTCAAAAGAAACAAATAATCCCCCTTAGTTTTGTGGTCTTATTTACTCGAGTCCTTAAACCCGAGGGATGTTTTCTCATCTGGTGCCCTAAAACCGTCTGGTCTGGGAGTCATCGGTCATAGGTTCACTACATGGGTGAACTAGAAAGCCTAAGAAAACTAAGAGAAGAAAAAAGAAAAAAATAAATAAATAATATATATATATATATGAATATAAATAAATGGCTTGATGGTTGGAGTTGAAATCGCAGAAATCTTCACTATCATAAAGTGCATATTATCTAGGTTCTATAAAGGATAAAATATTCAATCCAATTTTGAATTCTTACCTTAATTGAAGACAAGATCTTGCATATAGACTAAGTTAAGGAAGACTAATTTTTGGTGAACTTATGACCTTAGATCACTTATATTTTTGCGAAAATATTTCGTAACTTGTCTCTCCTTCAAAATGCATTTTCAAATACTAACATTTGTCTTCTTTCTTTATGGATTTTATGGGTGCAATCCACTGAAAATCCTCAGGAGACAACACTCCTCCTCTAGGGGTAACTAGAGGTTTAACGGCTTGTTGCACACGCTCAGTGCAATCGCGTCACCTGCGAAAGTGGTGTAATAATATAGTTTTTCTTTTCTTGTTTTGCTCGGGACGAGCAAAAGATAAGTGTGGGGTGTGATTAATCTACAATTATGCACTTTTATATCGCATCTTCCCACCGATTTATGAATAAAATGTCGGTCTAAACTATGTTTTGGTCTCTCTTGCAGGTAAATCAGGAGTTTAAGGGCAAAGGAGTAATAAGAGCTTAATTAAACCCATTTTAGGGTAATTAAATCCGCAATTCTTGGAGGCCAAGTAAGGGATCTTCTAGAAGATACGTCGAACCTAGACTCTTGTGCACGTCAGATGAATATTCGGGCGAAATTACCAGAATTGAGATATACCAGGAAGATCCCCGAAGTGCCACGGATTCCCGCACCAAAACCAGGGACTTTTTGTCCCTGGTATTGCCGCGGATCTGCGGCAATTGCCGCGGATCCGCGGTAATCTGGTGGGCCACGCGTCGATCTTCGACGCTTGACCCCGTCTCGTCTTCTAGAAGTCTCCTACGCCTATAACTACACCTGCATAGGTCCAGAACGAAGCAGTTTTTGATTTTAGGAGTAGTTTTTGATTTTAGGGCTAGGTTTTCTATCTTAGTGTAGTGTAGTGTAGGTGTTCTTCTTCATTTCTTTTGTATTTTCTTTTCTTTTTAGATCTTGTAGTAGGGCTGAGAGATTCAGAGAGGGATTGATATAATAGATGGTGACAATCTATGTAAAGGTGCCTCCTTTCTTCTCCAATGTAATCTTCTCCATCTTCTACATGATGCTTGGCTAACTTTTCTTCTTCTCATGGCAATCTAACTACTAACCACTAACCATCTAATCACTTACTTGATAATCCACATGAATCTAATAGCCTCACAAAGCCTTGCTCTTGCAAGAGCCATTGATGGCTCATGATGATGGATTCTAACATTCTAACATTTCTAACACCTAACCCACTAACTTGCTAACTTGCAATGTCTTCTTTATTTCATACTCACCTCTAACGGTTTTGATGATTTAATAAGTAGCTTGCAACTTGTTAGTGGTATGGATGTGTTGTTTGAATGTAGAAGATCAATCTTATGGGCCATACTCTTTATCGTCTCTTGAAGCCAAGGATTAGTGATGACCAAGGATCCATGTGAGGCAACTATTACTAAGAGGTTAGCATGGTTAGTGGATCACTTAGCAGTTAGTAGCCATGAGCTTTCTTTTATCTTGTTTAAAAAGCAATTCTTTTTATCATTTTCATCGTTGTTTTCACCACCTTCTTTGTTCAACATTGTTCCATCTTCTTTTCTATTTTGTTTTCCAAACCACTTCTCTTTTGTTTTCTTCGCCGTTTTCATCGCCTTCTCCACCTACCACATGCTTGATTTCCTTTCCTTTTCTTTTCTTTTCTTTTTTTCTAATTCTTTTAACAAAGAAGAACTGTTAACATAAGACATGAATAAAAACTGTTAATGCTTCTATCGCCTCCCGTCCCTGTGGATTCGACCCGTTGAGCCAATACTATAACGGAAGTATCGAGGGAACATTAGCACATACGAGCTTTTTCATTGATTTCATAAATACCCACTTTTTGAGTGCTAGTTCCGCCTCGATCAATGTGGTCAGGCCGCGAAAACGCGACCAAAACCGCATTTTATGGCCAAGTAATGGAGATAAGGGGAGCGTTTTCTCTCTTTATCTCCTCACTCCTCTTCCCTCTGGGTTTTTACCTATAAAAGGCAGGGAGTTTACTGAAGAAGGGGCCGAAAATTTGTTTAAGTTTATTGCTTTATTCTTAGGATTTAGAATCATTATTAGATAGTTTATGAGAAGTTGTATCTCATTTTTATTTTTGTTGTTCAGTTCAGAAATAAGTGACAGAAAAGAAAAGAGTGTGTAATTTACCGTTGAAGTGAAAATCAAAGGAGATTCACCATTGTTTAAACTCTGCTCAAACTTTATTGGTATGTCTATATTTTCATTTCATTCATTTGTTTACTTTTCCAACATTATGAATAGCTTAATCGATTTTCTGGGCTCACTATTCTTCATCTTCTATAAGTATTCTTCTTAATTGATTTCTATAAAAAGGACCCAATGACTCATATGAATACCTAAACTAAGCCTTGCATATTGGCGAGTGTTCTTGAAGGCACATGAGGATTGGCTTGGACTTATTTTTAAACTTCAATCCTGAAAAAAAGTCTTAAGCTAGTTTTTATTTCATACTTGAGAAAATTTTGATGATTTAATATTCCATTTGAGAACTGTTTCAAAAAGAAGTAAATTTTTTCAAAACTCATCTTATGTACTTGATCCCTTCTAAAAATCTAATCTTTGCCTATGATCTCATTGAGGCATTTTAAGTTTTTTAAGAGAGCGACACATAGTTGAACAATAGAATAGTGAGCCCAGATTCTTCCTTACTAAGAACAAACAAACGCGATCACTCTCATAGCATTTTAAAGACCATCTTCTCCAAACCTTCTCCAAGTTTTCAAGTTTTCTTTAAATCACTTCTCTACTGTTCATTTTCTTTTCAATTAAAAAATATCAACACCAATCTTTGTTTTTAAAACAATGCATCGAAACACTTTTATCGCATCTCTCCTCGAGGACACGACTCGTTAACCCAAAACTACATGATAATTTTTCCCATTATTTCTACGATCATTGACTTATACCTTCTATAAGTCAACTTATAATTCTCAAAAGAAAACTCAACTTCCAACTTTTCTCAATCTAGTCGACTTATAAAAGTTATAGGTGATCAACAGAAACTTGGAATCAGTTATTTTCTCAGACTAGTCGACTAATATACTTTATAAATTGGCTTATCAAGATATTTTATGTATCATAAATTGACTACCCCAATTTATAAATCGATTAATATTACTGTTCGGTACGGAAAGAGATTTGTCGTAAAACTTCCTTGAATCAGTTGAAAGATTACAACAAAACAATATTCCGACTACAAGGGAGGGAGGATGCTTGAATCTTCCCTTTGTTTAAGGCTGGGTTCTTCGTGTGGCGATGGAGAGTGAATCTTGTTCTCCGTTGACCAGATGACCGTCCTGGACCGTCGGGGGTCTTCTCTTCGGCCAGTAGGGGAGTAACTCAGCTCCGTCTACCAAACTCTCAAAGAGGAGGTAAGCGAAGAGCGGTTAGTACTCAGTAAGCCTGCTGAAGAGTCTTCTCTCTTGTTGGCGTCGTGCTTCTCTCAAAATCTCCGACCTTTGGATTTAATTTGCTCGCCCGACCCTTCTCTGATTCTGGATTCAAGAATGCCCGACCCCTCTCCCTTTTGATTCAATCAATCGACCCTTCCTTCATAGCCAACAGGGCTATTTATAGGGGTCTTAAGGGGTGATCGTGCCCCCTAAAAATGCGCCTGAATGAGGGGCCGTTACCCGCTATACGCGCGGTAACTGACCTCCACGATCTGGGGCGGTTGCAACTGAGACGCGGGCTTTGAACCGACGCGCCTTGATGCTGAGACGCGGGCTTCAGGCCGACGCGCCTTGATGCTGAGACGCGGGTTTTGAACCGAACGCGCCTTGAAGTTGAGACGCGGGCTTCGGGCCGACGCGCCTTGATGTAGAGACGCGGGCTTTGAACCAAACGCGCCTTGAAGTTGAGACGCGGGCTTCGGGCCGACGCGCCTTGATGCTGAGACGCGGGCTTCAGGCCGACGCGCCTTGATGCTGAGACGCGGGTTTTGAACCGAACGCGCCTTGAAGTTGAGACGCGGGCTTCGGGCCGACGCGCCTTGATGTAGAGACGCGGGCTTTGAACTAAACGCGCCTTGAAGTTGAGACGCGGGCTTCGGGCCGACGCGCCTTGATGCTGAGACGCGGGCTTCAGTCCCTTGCGTCTAATGTTTAAGACTGCTTCTTTGATGGCTTGCCTGGTTAGTCATTTTTAGACAGCCACAGAACCCCCTCCAAAGTTTCCGATATTCCGCAGTTGAATGGGACGGATTTCGGAATACTTTGGACTTAAACCGCGTTCGCCTTTGTGACTGGACTGTTGATGCTTCGGGTTTGACCTTATCCGAATTTGGTCTTCGTGAGTGTACTGTTGAACTCTTAGAAGCCATCAGAGTCGATCGTGTTGAGTGTCTAGATACACAGCCTAGACCTCCCCAATTGCTTTTAGTCTGTCACGGGTGCGTTTTTGGCTGGGAGTAGTTGGTTGTCTGTTGGCGCCAGTGTACTGTTGAACTGTCTTGCAGACGCATAAGACTGACGCAGGCTCCTTTTTGAAAAGCAGAGGCTGCTTTGAAGACGCAGCTTCCTTAAAATAGACGCGATGTTTGGCCAGACGCGAACTCCTTAGAGGAGACACGATCTTCCGAACGCACTCTTGGAAATGCTGACGGGGCATGTCCGGTGCGTTTTCTGGGCGCAGACTCTATGTTGTCATGATTACGCCGCCAGCTGGCCTGGGGAAACGGCGAAATTTCGCCTTTTGGCGCGCGGATCTCGCGGTTCATTAAATGAACTGCTCCACGTGTCAATTTTAACTCGTGGCGAGGTTGCGACGCATGATCTTTGCCACCGGAAATGATTTTGTTACACGCGTCAAGCGACGATTCGCTGCAGCGTCCCTTGGGTCACGCGCCGCGTATCTCTGCGAATCCCTGTGCCTATAAAAGGCAGCAGTTTGGAGAGACTCTTCTTCTTCTCGCGCTTGCTAAGAACTTTAGAAAAACATATTCTCCTCCCTGTTCCTCTGTTTAACCTCGGATCAAATTCGCCATGGCACCAAAGATTAAGCCGACCGCTTCTTCCTCAAAGGCGACCACCACCGAGGCCCGGAGGGGCAGCTCTTCTTCTGCGCAGGACTTCGTCCTCCAAGGTCTCCAAGGTAGTATGCCGTCTAGGCAGAACTTCACCTTTAAGAACTTTAACACAGAGAATGTGTTTGATTCCCCAGACGCAGTCTTTGGGATGATAACCGGGGCGCGGATTAGACAATCTGACGCCCAAGGACTCTGCACTTCGGGTCCTTCACTTAGAATATTTCTAACTGTGAAGGTCTCTGGACGCAGCTTACAGAACGCAGATTTGATTTTCGCGTTCTGTGTCATCAGGCGCCAATTTGATGAATCTGGCGTCTGAGTCCGGGCAGAGTCAAGTCTTGGCTTGCAGAACGCGGATTTGATCTTCGCGTTCTGTGTCATCAGGCGCCAATTTGATGAATCTGGCGTCTGAGTCCAAGTACTTTGGAATTTCGTAAGTATTGGTTTGTAGAACGCGGAATTGATCTTCGCGTTCTGTGTCATCAGGCGCCAATTTGATGAATCTGGCGTCTGAGTCCAAGTACTTTGGAATTTCATAAGTATTGGTTTGCAGAACGCGGATTTGATCCTTGCGTTCTGTGCTTCCTGACGCAGAGTTGCAGGTCTGGACGCGGATTTGATAATTCCTGCGTCCAGTATCTCTTCTGCGTTTAAATTATAAACACTTAGTATTTCTCTTTGCTTTTGGTAAAGCATCTGACTTAAGTGTTTTTATCTTTTTGCAGCGCCGCAACCTGCTACTTCACTCCCCAAGATACGCCATTTTGGGCATGTAGGTGGTGCTGACCGGAACCTAACCTTTGTGCTGCAAAGGACTGTCCCTGTGACTGCCGACCAGTCGCCGGCTCGTGAGAAGAAGCTCTCGAACGTCGATATGAGGACTCTTCGAGTGCTTATGACCGATGCAGCATTCATCACGGATGATGGCATTCAGCTGGAGAAGCCCGCCTTCTTCTTCGGGGATCATATCCACGATGGCGGCCATCGCGTGCACGAAGGGACTTACACATGGCTCCGTCAAATAGGGGGCAGAAGGTTCTTTCTCCCGGCCATGGATAGGATGTACCCTATGTTCTATTACCAGCATATGTCCGTCCCGCGGAAGATGGAGTTTGACCTCGCTCGATATGCTCCTGAGGTTACTCTTGGCGATCTGGGCTCCCACTACCAAGTGCACCGTCATGACGGCCATGACGGGTCGGTTATCGGCCTTTTCCCTGGATCGCGCAAGAGGGAGATCCCGTCTGGAGAGATACCGCACATTGGCACCACCTTCCTCAACATGTTCATGGCAGCGGAGGGTGACTATCCAGTTGCGTTCCGTGCATATGGGTGGATCCATTCCCCAGCGAATTACTGGTGGGGCAGGATGGTTGGCTTTGTCCTTACCGAGCTCGGGGATTTGCTGAAGCGTGTAGGACTGTACTCGGCGGTCAGGGCCGTACAGTGGGGGATCCCTCAAAGTTCTCAAAACTTCTTTGGGATCTTAGAACGTTACAATCTCTTGACGGGGACGTTCTTTACTCCAGTCGGGGAGATGGGCCTTGCCTTACACGAGCTGCACGAGGTCTCAGGACTGGTAACAGGGGACATGCCCTATGAAGAATATGTCCCGACCGCTGTGGAGCTTCGCCACGTGAAGGAGGAGTTTCCCCTCATATACGAGACCTACTGGGAAGTGCTCTGTCACTTCCATATCTGCGGTCAGATCACCAAATGGCGGTCGCAGGGGGTCACGTATCTGTCTTGGGCCAGTTATTTGTTCAACAATGTGAACACCAAAGACCACTTGATCACCCGATTGGCTCCCAGCTCTGATAGGGAGATCGAAGACCGGATTGACCAGGCTCCCGAGAAGTTCTACACCACAGAATCGAACGAAGATGGTTTCGACCCCGACTTGGTTTTTGAAAGCTTCCACCACCAAGCCCGGACTCCTATCTCCGATCGGGCGCTGCTGGCGGGTTTTCTGATGCTGTGGCTAAAGCGTTGTGTGGTGCCCACGCTGCCACATGAAGTTATAGTTGCCGACGTGGTGTACCCGGCGGTGCTTCTGGCCCATGGCAACCCTATAGCTCTTCTCCCGACCGTGGTGGCTGGTATTCAGAGCGGGCTGCGGGCGCTGGCTAAAAGCTTTTGTGAGCCGCCAAAAACTGTGGATTCCGAGGGGAAGCCGCTCACGGACGCAGAGGGGAATCCAGTGGTGAAGCATCCCAATCCTCGGGTCGAGCTGCCTTACACATACCTTATGGCCTGGTATGTGATGCACTGCCCCTCTTTGATGACGGCGGTGCGTTGGAAGGAGGACTTCGTCCCCTTCATACAGCGATTGGAGGGTTCAAGGTGGGAAGATCCTTATATATATTACATCCGGAAGCGTCTTTCAGCCCCGGCAAACTATCAGCTCAATCGTTGCCTCCTCCAGATCCCTGGTGCATCCTACGACGATCTACTTGTCGATTCCGCAGGCCCTGATGATTTCACGAGGTTATCCCAGGGAGCCTTCTGGTGGTTGCTCAATATTCGGCCCGGGTATATGCTTTTTCGACAAGGGACGTCATGTACCATTGAGCCATACATGCCGAATCGCTTCGTTCGACAGTTCGGCTATGACCAGCTCTATATCGGGAATCCAAATGCTTATCTCGCCTTCGAAGGGAACTTGTTCGAGGGTGCTCGGGCCTGGTACTATAGTGTGGCTGGAGGGACAGGAACAACCTTCCGTCTACCTCTCGAAGCGCCCAAGTGCCAGATGAGTCTAAGCTATTGTACTTGGTACTCCCAAGCCGTCCAGACACCAGACTTTCTTCCGGCATCTTCATGTATCGAGAGCATCAATGCAAGCCTCGAGGCAAGGACAGAGTCTGGTAAACCAACGAGACTCGTAGAGCAGTACCGGAAAGCCCGTAAGGAGGTCGGGAGAAGGACGAGGAGGGAGCCACGAGCTACAGAGCCACGACCGCCAAGGGCAGAGCCACGAGCGAAGAATGAGCCATCAGTAACGAGGGCGGAGCCATCAGCGACGAGGGAGGAGCCGCGGACGAATAGGATGTAAGCAGGTGGTGAGTAAGCGTCCTCACCGCCCCACTTCTGTTATTGAGCCTGCCCCGAAGAAGGTTAGGAGGGACTTGGCGGCTGAAGTCTCTCAATCCGGAGCTATCTCTGCCGGAGTTGAGGCTCCTCCTGAAGACGTCGTCAGAGTTGAGGAACCTCCGGAAGAGGAGGATTTCCCCCCTTTAGTTCGTGCTCCTAAGTCGCACCGCGAGGCTGTGGAGGAAGGGGAGTTCATCGAACAACCCGTTATTGCTGCTGATGCCGAATCCCCAGAGATTGACATAATGGGCGATGAAGATGTTGAACTTCCGGAAATCTCAGCTCAGCTCAAACCTCCTTCTGCTCATGAAGGGAGAGATGAGGCACAGCAGTTGGGGTCTCCAGGCGTCTTCATCTCTAGTTCCAGGGCCGTCGACCCTAGTCCTACTACTGGGGTGATTGGAGGCAAGGCTCCGATTACGGAGCTTCCTGAGCTGTCGTCTTCTTCGTTCTCAGGGGAAAGCCTCTTTGAGGACGAAGTCGACTATAGCGAGGAACCCGCTCCTCCTGATCAAAGCAAGTTCTTCCATATCTCAGAGGAGGAAATGTATGGAGGCGAGCCATCGTCTGCACCGTCAGTGGCGGCTATCCCTGTTAAAGGTACCCTTTCCCCCTACTGTCCAATTTTCTCTTTGCATGTTGAAGAAGATGTCTTGACATTCTTTATTTTATATTGCAGGGCCAACCGGAGATGCCGAGGCTACAACCTCCTCGCATATTGAGGAGATGGTGGGAGAGTTGACTCGGCCACAGGGAATTGAGACCTCAGCTGCTGAGATGCCCTCAGAGGGGGCAGCTGCTGATACTGGGGAGCCTTCCACTCTACCAGAGGAGGAAGCCACTACTGAGGTCAAGGAGGCTCGGGTGGAGGCAGGTCCACTCCCAGGAGATTGCACGGCTCAAGTTTCAAATGAAGTTTCTGAGGAAATCGTGCTTGCCACTCCATCATTGGTCGCGGAAGTTCCCGCAGGGATAGCACCTCCGGAAGCACCAGTGGCTGGTTCCGCTCTTGCCGTATCGGCGGTTAGCATGACTTCTGCGCAAAAAGAGCCGGCCTACACCCCTTCTTCCGAGATAGAAAGGGGGTCGGGGAGCGTTCCGGGTGATGACAGCATGGACTTCCTGACGCGCAGTACGGTGCGGCAGTTCTTTGAAGCGATGCGATCGTGCATCGACTTTATCCTTTCTGGGCGTCGTTCTTTTGACTTTGCCCGGAGATTTCTCGGGAATGTGGCCGAGAACATCGAGCTAGTCGGGGGCCTTCCTCTTGCTCAGGCATGTATGCGGGTGGTGGATCAGTTGGAGAGTGACCTGAAAGAGCTGAAGTCTTTAGACGAAGCTGACTCCCTCCACGAAACCCAAGTCATCCTGGATAGCCTCCTTTCTGCCCAAAGGCAAGAGCGACAGGAAGTGGAAGTACAAATTGCCGAAGAGGTCAGAAACCTTGAGCGTTCCCAGGCTGAATGCCAAAGGCTGATTGAAGACTCAGGGGATACTGAGCTTATCATGCAGAACACAGAGCTTGCTATTACCAATGCTCGGGCTGCCATTGCTAAGGCCAAAGCCATGCTAGCTGTCAATGAAGAGAAGCTCGTCGCCCTCCAGAAGAAGCTAGAGGAGCAGAAGGCTGCAAGGGTACGGGCTGAAGAGAGCCAGTCTGTTCATCTCTCCAGATTGGAGACTTTGCGAGCCCAGCTGGCTGAAAAACCCTGCCTATCTGAAGAGGAGCTGCGGGTCCAGGCGATGATGGAGGCTGAGAAGGCACGTCAGCATGAGATGCATCGTCTCAGGGAGCGCATCCGTTCCCTACCAGATCGAGATTTTTAGCCTTCTCCTCCCTTCTTTTTTCTTTTTTTTTTTGTAACGCTCAATCTTATTTGTATAAGAGAGCGTTTTTGTATCACTTTCATATTTTTGGATATAAATAAAAGTGACACCCTCCTTTTTACTTCTTTTGTCTCGAACTCTTTGCCTTTGGTTGGACATGTAGGAGCAAGGAAGTCTTTTGATCTTTATCAAAATTATAATCATAATCTTAATAAGTCAAAAGATATGAGGAAAGATCTTGTTTCAAGAACTTTCATGACACTGTCAGAGGTGTAAGCTTAACTTGACAGAGGTGATTTTTGGTGGACCTGCCACTTTGTGGAAGAAAGTGACAGGTGGAGTTCGTACCCCCAGGAAAGATGAACTTTTATCAAGGATTTGTGCTTAACTTGATTTCAGATCAGCTGGGGATGTTGATGGAAACATTGTTTATTGGTGTAATGTTAACCAACAATGCCTCCAAAATGAATTCGATATTCTGTTGGGGAGAATATCAAATGAAACTAGACTCGCGGGGGAATCTAGGGAAGTCCTTACCGTTAGAGGTGTGATATTAACTTAACGGGTTGGAAATAGTCTTGTCAGAAGTGTAATGTTAACTTGACAAGGACATGAGTTAGAGGTGTGATATTAACTTAACTCATCGACATCTCAGTTTTATAAGGAAAACTGAGGGTGTCACTGTCATAGGTGTGATGTTTAACTTAACAGTGAGGGTAATGCTAGAGGTGTAATGTTGAACTTGGCATTAGTCGTCTCGGCTTGAAGAAGTCGAGGAAAGGTCATAGCCATAGGTGTATTGTTGAACTTAGCAATGACTCGGATGCTAGAAGTGTAGTGTTAACTTGGCATCGTTCGTCTCGGCTTAAGGAAGTCGAGGAAAGGTCATAGCCATAGGTGTATTGTTGAACTTAGCAATGACTCGGATGCTAGAAGTGTAGTGTTAACTTGGCATCGTCCATTTCAGCTTCGATATGGAAGTCTGAAGAAAGGGTGACTGTCAGAGGTGTAATATTAACTTGACGGGCACCTGATATACTGCTTAGAGGTGTAATGTTAACTTAAACAGTAGTTTGTCAGAGGTGTGATATTAACTTGACAAGAATTGGCTCTTGATAGGAGCAATTTGAGGACCTGTCATTCTATTGATGAGAATTGACAAGTGGAATTTGAAATGCCAGAGGTATAGTGTTAACTTGGCAATTTTGAAGTTTGCTGCTCTATGTAGAGGTAACAAGCGGGGCTTGTACTCGACAAGGAGTATTCATTACCAGAGGTATAGTGTTTAACGTAGTAATGTTTGCATTTTGTGGTCCTACCATTCTATGGATGAGAATTGGTAAGAGATTTTGGAGGAGAGAGTGGAATCAGGTCCACTTAGGATTTTTAGCAAACCCTCAGCTGTCAACGGATTTGAGGTGCCTTTACCAACTACCGTTTGAGTTGGGCTAGTCATGCTATTCCCCTCAGCATGATGAGTTGTCGAGGACTTATGTTGGGCTTAGATGCCAACATTTTCCTCTATCCTTAGCCGTCGAAGGCGTTGGATGTTTGATCAGAGGTGTGGTATTAACTTGATCGGCAGAAGAACACCATCTAGGGATAGTATTTCTTCAGGAATTTGCCATTGATTGGCATCATGAGTGTATCGCCATTAGAGGTTATGAGACGATACGATCCATTCGAGTAGACCGACTCTACTACAAATGGTCCTTCCCATTTGGGTTGGAATTTTCCCTTTGTCTTGTGCGTCATGACCATGGGTCTCCGGACGGCTAAGACAAGGTCGCCTTTCTTGAAAGTTCGCGTTTTGACTTTCTTGTTGAAGGCTCTGGTGATGCGAGCTTGATAAAGCTCGATCTGCTGCTGGGCCTGCAGACGCTTGTCGTCTAAGGCCTCCAGTTCTTGGAGTCGCTGTCGATGCTTCTCCTCTGTTGTCATCTCGGCGGTCAGGGCGACGCGTAGAGATGGAATTTGGATTTCCAGTGGGAGGACAGCTTCACATCCGTACACCAAGGAAAATGGCGTGGCTTTAGTTGGGGTTCGCACGGTCGTGCGATATGCCCATAAGCATTCACCCAACTTATCGTCCCAGTCTCGTTGACTTTTCGAGACGAATTTCTTGAGAAGCTTGCCAATAGTCTTATTGAAAGCTTCCGCGAGGCCGTTGGCGGGAGGATAGTATGCCGTTGATGACACACTCTGGATTCTGAACTTAGCACAGAATCTCTGGAAAGCCTGGCTGATGAACTGGGGTCCATTGTCATGGACGATCCGCCGAGGCACACCGAAGCGATAGATAACGTGATGTTTCACGAACTTGATCACGTTAGACGATTTTACCTCTTTTAGAGGAACAGCTTCGGCCCACTTGGAGAAGTAATCGGTTATTGCTAGAATGAACCGATGTCCTTTCGACGATGGTGGGCTGATGGGGCCAACCACGTCCATCCCCCACATTTCGAACGGCCAAGTAGAGGTCGTAGAGTGGAGATACCCTGGTGCTTGATGGATGAAATCGCCATGCATTTGACAGGCGTGACATCTCTTAGCGAGGGAGATGGCGTCGACAATCATCTTGGGCCAATAGTAACCCAATCTTTGGAGTCGGTTTGCCAGCTTCGGGCCAGGTTGATGAGCTCCACAAATACCATCGTGGGCTTCTTTCAACACTTCACGGGCTTCTTTTGATGAGAGGCACCGGAGCAGGATCCCGTCATGCGATCGACGGTACAGTGTTCGCGTGATCGCATTATAGTAAAATTGGGGGCTTTCCTCCGAATGGCGGCCGCCTCTTTGGTGTCTTCAGGCAGGATGCCGTATAAGACATAATCAATATAGGGAAATCGCCAGTCTTTAAGCTCCGGAGCGGTTGACACTTCAAGTGTTTCTTTACCGCGACGATCTCCTGTTGACCCTGGGTAGTCTCCGGGGGAAATTTTTGGACAGTATAGGTCGTGGCTATAGACGAATACCTTCTCCATTGCTCCTGCTGGGAGAGCTAGGGAAGCTGCGAGAGATGCGAGGGCATCTGCATGCGCATTTTGGCTTCGCGGCACATGGTCGATGTAGAAGTTTGAAAACTTCTCCGCCATGTGGATTGTCGCGTCGTAGTAGGGTACTAGATCTTCATGTCTGACCTCATACTCTCCGCGAACTTGGCTGACGATGAGTTTGGAGTCACCGTACGCTTCGAGATTTTTAACGCCAATCTCATCGGCGAATTGCATCCCAATCAGGAGAGCGTTGTATTCCGCCACATTGTTGGAACAGGGTTCGGTTAACGAGATAGCCCGGGGGATCACGTAGTTTTGTGGGGAGACGAGTACTACTCCTACCCCCGCTACTGTGTGTCCCTTTGGGCTTGCCCTTGATGCACCATCGAAGAAAAGTTGCCATACTTGTCCTTCGAATGTTGCCTGAGTCAGGCATACTTCAGTGACCTCATCTGGGAGATCCTCATAAAGTTTGGCTGCCCTCGGATGGGTGTTCGGCTAAGAAGTCCGCCACCGCTTGTCCTTTAATGGCCTTCTGTGGCAGGAAGTGCATCTCATATTGAGAGAGCAATATAGCCCATTTCGCCAGCCGGCCATTCAATGATGAAGGCTTTGTCATAAGCACCTCAGGGGGTTGACTTTTGATATGACATTTATAGTTTGGCCTGCCAGATAATGTCGCATTTTCTGAATAGCGAACACCAAGGCCAAACACTCCTTCTCGATCGGGTTGTATCGATGTTCGGCCCCGATCATCGTTCTACTGAGGTAGTAGATTGCTTGTTCTCGTCCTTGGTCATCATTCTGAGCTAGTAGAGCTCCCAAAGAATGATCCATCGATCGGACGTACACCAGGAAGGGTTTTCCGGATACCGGGCTGCAAGTACTGGTGGTTGGGTGAGGTATCGTTTGATCTCCTCGAATGCTTGCTGGCAAGCGTCGTCCCATATGAACGAGACTCCCTTCTTCATCAGCTTAGCGAAGGGTTGGCATCTTCCGGAGAGATTTGAAATAAATCTGCGGATGTATGCCAGTCGTCCCTGCAATCCTCTGAGCTCCCTGAGGCTTCTTGGAGGTTGCATTTCCTGAATGGCGCGAACCTTCTCCGGATCCAAATGAATTCCGGTAGAGGTTACAACAAACCCTAGGAATTTTCCGCTGGCTACCCCAGGAATGATTTGGTGGGATTCATCTTCAATTGATGAGCCCGCATGATGTCAAAGACCGCTTTTAGGTCCGCTATGTGATCGCCTTTAGTGCGGCTTTTCACCGCGATGTCATCGACATAGCACTCCACCGTTTTGCGTATCTGCTGGTGGAAAATGGCATTCATAGCCCTTTGGTATGTTGCCCCTGCATTCTTTAGTCCGAAGGGCATGACGGTGTAGCAGTATACTCCTAGAGGTGTCCTGAAGGAGGTATGCTTTTCGTCGTCAGGGTACATCTTGATTTGATTGTAACCTGAGAATCCGTCCATAAAGGACATTCGCTCGAACCCGCATGTATTGTCAATCATGACATCTGTGATTGGCAACGGGAACTCGTCTTTGGGGCAGGCCCGTTTAGATCGCGGAAGTCGATGCAGATCCGGATCTTCCCGTTCTTCTTAGCAACGGGGACAATGTTAGCTACCCAGTCGGGATGTTGTTCCTCCCTGATGAAGCCAGAGTCAATGAGCTTTTTGACTTCTGATTGAATGGCTTCCATTACTTCTGGACGAAACCGTCGCTGCTGTTGCTTGACGGGCTTTACATCCGGACTGATGTTGAGGCGGTGCATAGCCACTTGAGGATCGAGTCCAGGCATGTCCTCATAATTCCAGGCGAAGACGTCTATATACTCTTGTATAAGAGATATTAGATCCTTCTTCTCTGATGGTGACAGGCCGTCACTTATGAAGATGGGCTTAGGATTAGCATCATCTCCTAGGTTGATCTGAACAACCTTGTCTTCTGTGGGTGGCTCACGCTGTTCGAAGCGGATATCCCAGAGAGCATTCAGGTGTTTGATCCAGGGGTCTGTATCTGACTGGATCATTTCTTCGTCTTCGTCTTCCAGATGGTTTGTTGAAGCCATGTTTACTGAAAGCCCTTTGAAGATGTTGCCAATACTGACATCTGATTCCCACGATGACGTGTCTGAAGAGTGATCATGGCCTGATGGTTCCTCGGAATCAGGGGCTGACGGGATCGGAGTTGATATATAGCCCAACCCCTGCGGGTCTGATGATAATAATCAGGTGCTTTCCCTTTTGGCACAAAAGATCGGAGCAACGATCTCCTTCCTTTGCCGAAGTTCAACCCGGGTCCGCTGGCTAGATCATACCCCATACGCTTCATCATCTTGAGCGCTTTTGGTTCATAGTGATTGAACTGCGGGGGCTCTTCTTCGCCTTCTGATTCATCATGGGGTGTTGGTTGAGACGAGCCTCGCCCAAAAAGTATTGGTCTTTGGCCTTTTCGTCTGACTGGAACCATGAATACAGATTCTTGTGCATCACCATCATCCTGGTACGTCCCGAAGGATGATTTTATTGGTACATGCAATGATGTCAAAGCACCCATTGCCGACCATACATCCTCGTCTACGCCGGTACTGGTATCCGACGGTATTGAATCAGACTCACACACAGGAAAGTACGCGAAATCTAAATCTTCATTAATATACCAACCGCCTACATCGTCGGTGGTATCAACATCGAGCTTATTAGTGCTCTTTACAAGTGGTTCTAGCTCCCACATGCACTCTTCTTTTTCGGGCTCGATGTCAGCCTCGTTACCAGAGTCTGGCTCCTCTGGTTGCGGGGTTTCATTATTCTCCTCATATAAGAGGGAATCCGTGAAATAATTCTCAACCCCTTTGAACGGATGCCTTTCGGCAATCAACGTTCGGACCTGTCCGCTCTCGTCAATGTATTTCATGACTTGATGGAGAGTGGAGGGGACGATGGAATTTTGGTGAATCCATGGTCGTCCCAGCAACAGGTTGTAAGACGTGTCAGCGTCAATGACGTAACACGTTACTTCTGATTTGAGGCTCCCGATCCGGCATTTGAGCTTGATCTTCCCCATCGGGCGGGAGCTGTTGGCATTAAACCCATAAATAGTCGTCTGGGTAGGGCTCAGACGATGGGTAGGAATGCCCAGAAATTGCATGACCCGGCGAGGTATGATGCTTAGTGCGGACCCAGGGTCTACCTGAATGCGATTCACCTCGGATGACCCGATATACCCCGTGAAGTATAGGGGTCGGTCATGCTTCCCTTTAACCTGCATGTCATCTTTTGTGAAAGAGATGCAGGGAGCATTTGGGGAGGTGTGGAGGCAATCCTCTACATCTTCCTCCCTCGGTACGTGGGTCAGAAAGGCCTCAGCGTTTGTCAGGGCTTCTTGTAGAGCTTCTCTGGTTGACTTTGATAGCCTCAGGAGCTCATACAAGGTAATGCGTGCTGGGATGTTGGCTAACTGAGCCAGCACATCGAAGCGGTAAGGTGTCGAAGGTGTCGAAGATCCTTCCGCTGCACTTCTTGAAAGAACCCGAGAAAACCGAGTTTCTTTCTGTTTCTCCACGGGTGGTTTTGTGGAGGGCTGAGCTGGCTCTACAGCTGGTTGAGGAGGGACCACCGCCTTTTCGCCGTACTGCTTCAAGTACGCCTGCCCTGAACGGGTGCCTGCTGTCGGTTGGTTGGGCTCTGCCGCCAGGACTATTGTTTCCTCTTCTGAGTCGGTCAGCGAAGGAACATCAGCGTCTGCTTCCCGGGAAGAAGCGCAGATCACGTGGCAAGATGATGCCTTCCCCTTGCCTTTGGACTTCCTGTTGGTCACAGTCGTCCATTGTTGCTCGTCGACGAGGTCAGGGTGGACCCACATGATTTCCCCTTGAGGTGTAGGGACGGGTACCAAGCCTTTCTCCTGCTGCTGATGAGGGTCTGTATTGACCACTCTCAATTCTCCTTTCGGGACAGATATCACTCCCACGGGCATCGGGGGTCGTGTCCCAAAGTGGAGCATCGACGTCATGTTGGCCGTCATCTTCTTCTGCTCTGGTCGGAGTTTTAATACCTCCGCGTCAATCAGGGCTTGAAGGACGTCCTTAAAGATGTAGCAGCTCCTGGTAGGGTGCCCGAGCATCCTATGGTACAGGCAGTAGTTGGGATTGTCGGTCTTGCCGACTTCTTCCGGGCGCCTGATTTCAGGGAGCTTCAGTCGATTGCTCTTGTTGAGTAGTTTGAAGAGCGAATCGACGTGTTCCTCCTTGAAGGAATACTGCTTGTTGGGGCGTGGCTGGCTTGAAGAGCCACTTGCTCTGCCTGGTTGCGGCTTGGTGGGAGATTTGGTTTCCGTCGCCAAAGTTATCCTTCCGTTTGGTTTGGAGGGATGTGTCTGGCGCACGCCTCGTTGACCTTTCTGGCCTGGGCCTGCCTTCTTCCGCTCTGACGCGGGCAACAATCTCCTCAGCCTGTTCACCTTGCTGGACTAATTGTTTCCAGGTGCGGCTTTCAGCAACTCCTATCTGAGCAAGGAGTGAGGTTTGGAGATTGTGGCGACATGTTTCCACCAGGGTGGCCTGGGTCATGCCGCTTGGACATCGGAGTGCCGTGTTCCGAAATCTTTCTACGAAAGACTTAACGGACTCTCCCTTTCGCTGTTTGGTAGCTAAAAGGGTAGGCATTGTGACCTCCGAATCATCTTCAAAGAAGCGTGTTAGAAACAGCTTCTCCAAGTCGCCCCAGTTCTTGATGGAACCTTCCGGGAGCTTCATAAACCATTCAAAGGCCAACCCTTTTAGGGTGCCAATGAACAGTCGCGCCAATATAGCGTCGTTATCTACCACATTCCCAGTTTGGGATTTGAAGTAGTAGATATGCTGGTTGGGTGATCCCTTCCCGTCAAATGCTTGGAGAGTTGGAGCCTTGAACTTAGGAGGGTACGGGACTAAGTCCCACTCGGCCGGATAGGGCCGGACCACTCCAGCTTCTTGGAGATCTTTACGACTGGCAAGGGCGTTGAGTCGTTGCTCCAGTAGGCTCATTCTTTGATCTTGAGCCTTCTCCGAGTCCGGGTTGCTTCCTGCATGCGCTGAAGGCTGGGACACATCTGGAGTAGATCGTCGTGTCCTTTCGGAAGGATCGGAGGGTGGACTTTCTCTCCTTCCCCTTCTTGCTCTTGGCCTTCTAGGAGGAGATCTCTCTCTCTCTTCGAGCAATTTCTCAAGCATGTGCTTGAGACCGTCAATGGTTCTCTGCTGAGAGGAGAGTATTTGCATTTGGTGCTTCTGCATCTGCACTAGATGCTTAGTTGTCTCCTCAGGAGCGTCTTCTTTATCCTCAGGAGCATCTGCCATGTAGGCAAAAACTCCCCTTTCACCGGAAGAGTTCGAATCTTGCGACTCTATCACTACGGAGTGAGAGTCGTCCATTCTAATGCCGCGGGATAAGGCATTATAGTCAATTGGGGGGATGGTCCCTGTCCTGGTACGGGTATGTCGATACACCCCTTCTGTCTCAGAGTTTGACCCCTCTGAATTGACCATTGGTTGTTTTCCCCTGCTTCTGCTTGTCATATATGCGGTAAGCTCCGGGTATTCGACATCAGGGAAGGTTCTCCTTCGGTGGGAGCGTCTTCTTTTGGCTGACGGAGGAATCAGGGTCAGCTGTCTAACCAAAGACGGCTGGTGCACGCCTGATTCGCAATGGCATCCAGAGAGCATCTGGATGAGTTGTTGACAGCAGCAGCAAGAAGAAGTGGCCTGATTGGCACTTCTTTTCCTTGTCAAATAATCCCTCAAATCCGTGGGAGGGGGATTAAATAGACTGGCCTCACAACGTCGAAGACGGGGGGCAGTCGTGTGTTGCGCTGTCTGAACGCAGGTCTCAGAAACGCGGTGGTCACGCTGTTGCGTTCCGCGCGTCTGGCGTCTCTGTTGAGACGAGACGCGGTTCTCGCGTTGTTGTCTGCTGCGTTGGAGCAGAGAGACTTGAGGCGTTACGCGCGTCTGGCGTCTCTGTTGAGACGAGACGCGGTCCTCGCACTGTTGTCTGCTGCGTTGGAGCAGAGAAACTTGGGAGATAGTGGGCTGCTGGGCCCTACGCCTGGGGGCGCATGCGTCCTGCGTTTGATGAGACGCAGAAGCTTCGCTTTGGCGTTTGGCAAGTTGGTCTTCGGCAGACACAACTTGAGGAGTCTCGCGTTTGGGTCGCCAAACGCGGATCTCTCGCACTGGTCGGGGTGCGCGGCAACGCCGCGTCCAACCCCAGTCAGAAAACCATCGGTTCCGACCGAGTGTTGACGCGCGCGTCTTCTCAGTCGACGCTCGGCATTCCGATTGCGTCGTGGAGGAGGAGAGAAGCCAACAACTTCCTGGTTTGAAGAACCAGGGATGTTCACCACGCGGGTCTCTTGAGAGACGTTGACGCGGGTGTTCTGCGCGACGCGGGCGTTCTGCGAGACGCGGGCGTTCTGCGAGACGCGGTCGATCGCAGTAGTTGTGCCGGGGGCCACGCGGGCCTTCTGGGAGGCGTTGGCGCGTGGGTTCTGTGCGTCGCGGTTGATCGCAGCAGAGGCGTTGGATGTCACGCGGGCCTTCGGGGAGGCGTTGACGCGTGAGCCGGACGCAGCACAGTGGGTGACAGCAGCGTCCGATAGAGCCACAGATAGGGCTTCGGGAAGCTGTCCACTCGAGACCCTGCGGCAGACGCGGGTCTTTGGGCTCTTGGAGCCAGAAGAGAGAAACTCTTCGTACTTCGCCTGGTCGAACTCAACGACGAGTGATTCGACCATCTTCCCCTTACGGAGAACGTCATCCTGCACCACGATGTGCTCATCGGTCACGAATGTAGTCCCCAGCGGAGTCGCCATCTCTTGTTCGGTACGGAAAGAGATTTGTCGTAAAATTTCCTTGAATCAGTTGAAAGATTACAACAAACAATATTCCGACTACAAGGGAGGGAGGATGCTTGAATCTTCCCTTTGTTTAAGGCTGGGTTCTTCGTGTGGCGATGGAGAGTGAATCTTGTCCGTTGACCAGATGACCGTCCTGGACCGTCGGGGGTCTTCTCTTCGGCCAGTAGGGGAGTAACTCAGCTCCGTCTACCAAACTCTCAAAGAGGAGGTAAGCGAAGAGCGGTTAGTACTCAGTAAGCCTGCTGAAGAGTCTTCTCTCTTGTTGGCGTCGTGCTTCTCTCAAAATCTCCGACCTTTGGATTTAATTTGCTCGCCCGACCCTTCTCTGATTCTGGATTCAAGAATGCCCGACCCCTCTCCCTTTTGATTCAATCAATCGACCCTTCCTTCATAGCCAACAGGGCTATTTATAGGGGTCTTAAGGGGTGATCGTGCCCCCTAAAAATGCGCCTGAATGAGGGGCCGTTACCCGCTATACGCGCGGTAACTGACCTCCACGATCTGGGGCGGTTGCAACTGAGACGCGGGCTTTGAACCGACGCGCCTTGATGCTGAGACGCGGGCTTCAGGCCGACGCGCCTTGATGCTGAGACGCGGGTTTTGAACCGAACGCGCCTTGAAGTTGAGACGCGGGCTTCGGGCCGACGCGCCTTGATGTAGAGACGCGGGCTTTGAACCAAACGCGCCTTGAAGTTGAGACGCGGGCTTCGGGCCGACGCGCCTTGATGCTGAGACGCGGGCTTCAGGCCGACGCGCCTTGATGCTGAGACGCGGGTTTGAACCGAACGCGCCTTGAAGTTGAGACGCGGGCTTCGGGCCGACGCGCCTTGATGTAGAGACGCGGGCTTTGAACTAAACGCGCCTTGAAGTTGAGACGCGGGCTTCGGGCCGACGCGCCTTGATGCTGAGACGCGGGCTTCAGTCCCTTGCGTCTAATGTTTAAGACTGCTTCTTTGATGGCTTGCCTGGTTAGTCATTTTTAGACAGCC